>JABEEJ010000636.1:0-41722 GCA_013363135.1 Fusarium brevicatenulatum
TATTATTATAAATTACCTATCTTTACTTATCTATATTTCTATTAACAAAGCCTATATTACTTACACTATCCTACCTTTAATATAGTAGCTAGATAACTTACCAGGCAGCAAGACGTACTATAAATATCAGGTAGCCTTCAGTCACTACCCACAATAGAACAGTAAAGAAGAATTTCCTATGCCAACGTGGATTTGCTATCGCAGATAGACCGAACAATGAATTCTTCAATGTTCGAAGATTATCATAGGCTCCAGAGCTCTCGTCCTATTTCTCTCTCTGGAACAGGACCACGAAAGGAAGCACCATGAGATTTATATCGACATCGGCGATCTCAAACCTTGAATGAGAGCACCAGGCCGGTGATAAGTGCCAGTTAGCAGTTACCTGTGGCTATCTGCTAACAAGTTCCTTACTCTTTGCTTAACATCCCCTGGGTGATAACGCCTACCCATCCCAGGCGTAGCAAATTTAGACCTATGAGAAATCTCTGTAGGTTTTCCCGTGATGTGCGTATCTGTCCCCGGAGCGTGTTTGTGTTAGCTATCGCTGACTTTGTGACACTGTCCATGGCTTCGTCAGCAGATCTCTTATCTTCCGTCGCAGTCTCCAAGTGTTACTTGACCTGACTTCGAAGCTGGAGATTGTCCTTCTCCAAGGTACTTCGCGAACGGATGGCATCATCTAGTTGAAGCTTCTGACTGTCAACCTTTTCTTCGGCCCTCTTCCAAATCGGAGAGGGCCTTATCTAAACAAGAACTGTTATTATTCAGTTTCTGTTTTAATCACTCGAGCTCCCGGGACTTATCTGAAAGGTCATTCCGAAGCTCACCCCGAGACCTCCAGGCGACTGTGAGGTCCAACGCCCCAGCAAGCTTGGGTGGTACCTTCACCCACTCTCGATTTGGAATGGTGAGGGTTCTTCTTTGTCATCTCCCTGTAGCCCGTGATCATTGGCTTCTTCTACTCCAGTATGAGTGAGAGGCTCTGTTGCTGGGCTGGTTGCCTGAGCAATCAGCGATGTGCTCTTGGATGCCGGATGCTGGTCGTCGACAGTGAGGGAAGCATATCGCCACCACCCTCCTCGAAGCCCTCGGGTTCTTCGTCTCTCACTCTCTGATCGGAACGACGAGGTTATTCTCCGTCAGATGACGAGTTGTCAGGAGGTACGTACTCATACTCATCCATATCGAAAGTTCCAGATCGAGAAACGTGGGACGCGAGGCCGACTTTCCCCCTAGATGAGCGCTCAGGAGGGCGAATCTCTTTGGGTGGTGACCGGTCAATATTTGTCTGTTCATTCGGGCCAGTGCCTAGACTCTGGCTTCGAGTACTGTCTCCATCACCCATAATGACATCTTGATCTTCACGGATGTATTGTCCATGATCCCTTGCCACAGAAGGCCGTAGGCCTTGTTCTGTGTTCGCACGCCGAGGAGTGTTGCTGTGCCTCAGGATTCTGAGAGGCGGCTCACTAGGTGGGCGCGAATCGGAGTCACTTTTGTGGTCGATCATGCGTCCTCTCTCTATGTTGAGGAACGCGTTCCTGTAAAGTTCTGCGACCTCTGGCCTTGATGGGTACGTACGGGTAGTCTTCCTGTTCTGGTAGAGTCCGTAGTGAATTTCACAAGAAACCCCCATCTCCGACTCGTCAAGTCCCATAATCACGGCGTCGAGATCATCCAAAGTGACACTATAGTAACGCGAGGTAGGTTCCGTCTGGCGAGCTTCAGTGTTATCTGCTATGCAGCGTAACAAGTCGGCCTCCGGTGTGCAGGTCTCACCGGCATTACAACGTTGCCACAAGAGCCTTCCCAGCGTCCTTTTCAAAGGTTCTTCTGGCCTTGGAGTGATAGGGCACCCTATAAATCCGAGCAACTTGGTATCACCCTCGGAGAGAGGCCGGCGATCGCCAGTTCGACACATGATTGCCCATTTGACCGCGAATAGCATGAATACATGTCTTTCTACGCGTTTTGTCCATATAGGGTGTGTCATGATTTGAGACAATTTGCCGCAGAAAGAATCTGACCAAATCGGATTGGGATACGTTACATCTCCGACTTTGAGTTCAGCTCCGTGTCTGCTTCCTTTGACATCGAACTCGTCCTCATTCAATGTCCAGAGTGTCAGAGGATCTATTCCGAATACATGAAAAGATATTTTGAACATGGTGACGAGGTTTTGAGCATCTTGGTTGGTCCTCGTCCGCCACTTGATTGCTGCCTCGTACACTGTTCCTCTCCAGTATTCATTGAGAAACGTTTCTTCGTCGGCATGACTCCAATCTTGACTATACGTCGGATTGGGACATCCGGGCCCATCTTCGGCTTCATACGTTTCTTTTGTCAGACTTTCGAAAACATCATCTTGAGGTTTCGCGGCAGCCTTTCTCCAGTAACGCTGCAGAACGGGCAAATATTTGGCCTCGTATCTGTCCTTTGGTTTAAGGAGAAGATCGTCCCATTTCTGATCGGTTGTGACAGGAGGGATTTCTTGATCTTGACCCTCGAAGTATTCATCATAGTTTCTGACTATCGTTCGTGGGGCTCGTGGCTGGATTGCGGTCGGAACCTTCTGCTGGCTGGTGTTTTTGCTGTCGGTTGTTTTCTTTTGCTTATTCTTCGCTCCAGGAGGCCGGCCTGGGCCACGCTTGGCGGGAGGCTCGGCTGGTGGCTCTGGCGCCGTTCTTTTTCTCCATCCTTTGGGAGGCATTCTTGCACGTTGTTTGAGGATGATGCGAATGTTGAGTAAAAATGAAGGCTGTAAAAATTTCGATATTCTGCAAGGTACCTAAGGTACCTAGTGGGAGGTACCTCAATGAATCACATAACAGGTGTTGCCACTGCCACTGCCACTGCCACTNNTTTTTTTTTTTTTTTTTTTCTGACATCAGTTATCTGGTAGGCCGAAAGCTATCGCGTTGGTTTTCTGTCAGAAATGTCATGCAAACTTACCCAATAGGACAGAATGTCGAGGTGAAAGAACAACATAGACAGACAGTCTTTCACCTATGAGCCAAGTCTCATCCACATACAAAACACGAGATGAGAAGTGATAGACTGGCACAGTCGTGAAGGCTAAAGATTGACGGCTTACAGCAAGCTTTAAGAGACCAGACCGGAACGTGATTTCTCAATGCTCGCCACACCCTGATCCACCTGCACGCAAGCCAAAGTGACCAGACAAGGTCCAGAGAATATGATTACGACGTTTATCCAAGGATTTTTCTGTACTGTATCTAAGGCCACTGCCAGCCTTCCACCGAGTGCATCTTGCAAGATCCATTTGTCAAGGTCTACTACCGGTTACATGTCCACTCTTTCTTAGAGTTCTGGCCCAAAAGAAAAAAAGGGGGAGGGGAAACATGTCAATAGATACAAATCTAACTGCAATAAAAGACATAATTGATTCCAAGCTCCTTGACTGCTCATACGTGTAGCTCCCCTCTGTAAAGTGTATTGAATGAAGCCTTGCCTTTCTCTTGATGGACAGTTGTGTCGTTGAAAGAGGAGTCGAGGCTATTCTCCGATTGGATGAACCTAAATCAACGTTTCGATGGATGTTTGAACTAAACGGCGCCGATGTGATATTTCACTCCTCTAGATGGGCATGCTATCCCTTGTTTTGCTGAATACAACGTACCACTCATTTATCATCAACCTCGTCATGATTCTTGGCCAACTCAAACTTGGTTCGCAACCCTTTAACACCTCCAGGCAACCCCGTACCCCAGCGCTCCCAAACCTCGGGCGGGATCCAATTCCAATCCTTAATCGTATTCATCCCCCGCTCACGGACAGCTCTCGTGTAAATACCCACAGCGTAGTCCCACTCGTCCTTCGGGATGGTCTCCCATTCGAAACTGTGCCGTACCTCGAAACTTGCTTCCATGGGAGTTTGAGACACAAGGTCCTTTATCGAAATTTCGCCGTCTTCGTTGACCGTGACGAGAGCAATTTGGTAGGTGTAAGCTCTCAAGAAATGACCCCAGACTTCCATGAATACATCGAATTCGATAGCCTCTGGTTCTTCCTGTTCAAACGGCAACGCTTCATCAACACTGTAACCGCACGTTTTGAGTACTTGCAGTAGCACTCTGCATCGTTCCATGACGTGCTTTGCTTCGTCCATGTAAACACGAACCTGCTTATCAACGATATAAATCTCTGGAAAGAGCATAGAAAATCGTGATGCGCTTATCGCAGTCTTCATGAGTCCCAGGCCCTTCATGACCGTACCAGTGTGTGCGACATGCTTGAAGAGACCAATCCGGGCTGCGTCACTGGTTTCGTGGACCTCAGGGGCTGTTTTATAAACAAATGCAAAGCAGTTCGTGTTACTCCCCGAGATTATCGCAGCCATTTGCGCTTTCGCTGTGTTGATCATGAGGTTCTTGGACTTGATACTCAGAAAGAGCGCGAGGCGATGGTCGTAATCAACAAGGGGGAGAATATTGTAGAAAGCCTGTTGTGTTTCGTTGGGGAGAGCCAGTGAAAACCCTATGGTTGACGTGGGGTCAAGTTGAAGGATACCTTGCTGGATGAGTCGTTGTCCAATATCGCTAGCGATCTGAGATTCTTCTCCCCTGGGATCGAAAAGAGTTATGACGTTGGAAATGCCGAGAGGCCATTTATCCAACTCACTCAAAGCTGCCAAAAAGCCCCCAATCTGATCATCCGCAAATCTCATCCGTCGAGGGCTCTTAGCTCCGTAGCAGAATCCTGGTTGCGTATATATATTTGTGCTCTCTCCACTGAAGCGATGCACCCAACTCATCTGTTGCTTCTCCTCGGAGATTGAGCATTTTGTGGTGACGGTGATGGGCTGTCGTGTCTTGAGGTCGAAGATCAGCCGGCGACGGGTGGTGCTTGTGATGAGGTGAGGCTTGCCTGCGTCGGGGATCCTTTCGGCAGTTTTGAAGTCGAGGCTAATTAGAAGTGCTCGTAGAGGTTTTATTGCGGAGTCTAGGCCTTGATGATGGTGTTGGTAACACCGATCCCAGGAGTCATCAAGTCTCGTCGGTCTTTTGAAGCTGATACAAGTATGTTTGCCATCAGGGGCAACTCTTTTGACCCAGCTCATCATTTCTGATGTTGCGCTTTTGCTTTGTGAGTTGGAGATGAGTTTCCCCCCGCCTCGCGACATAGATGGCAGCACGTATTCTCGGAGAGGTTCCTTAGCCGCGGGCCAATAGTTCCAGATGGCTTTTGTCATATCGTGGAGGCCTTCCCATGACATTGTCATCAAGCGCATGCGGCAACTAGATGAACTGTGTCCTTTTATCATGGTAGTCCATGCTATCAGTGCGAGGGCGTACTCGGCAGAGTAATCAGGGTCTGCTTCGATGATGACAACAACAGCGCAAGCGTTCTTGCCGAGGTCTGGGAGGTACCAGTCATTCTCCCGACGAGCGCTCTTTAACATATTTGTTGCTTCGATATAGTCCATGGTTCTGATGCTCTTTGCGGTTTGTGTGGTGAGGCGCATGTTGGTTCTCAGCTTCTCTCGTTCCTTGAAAACCTGATCTTTCTTGGTCGCGTTTGTGATATGGATGATTTCCGCCTGTGAATTCGATCTGCAAAAAGAATCTTGTAAGAAGAGAGGAACTTTGACAGCCTTTGCGATTGCTGGTTGGCCTCGTATATGCGCAAACATGAAGGGGTGGTCTTTCATTAGCCATTTCGCCATGTCACGAATGGTTTCTTTCCAAGGGTCGCCCATTTTGCTCTGAACAAACAATAAAAAATTATAATGAGTTGAGGACTTTTATCTTAATTTCCACTAAGAATATCATGATATGAAATGAAAATGGCGTGCAGTGGCGAGAATGGGTGATGAAATGATGGCTCGGATAGCTGCATGGATGAAACAAAGAAAGCAAACGCCATGCACGGGTAGTGAGCAATCAACATGATTGAGTCGCATTTGGCAAGCATGATCAAACAATCATCCTAATCATTTCCTCATCTGCTTTTGGTGAGAGAAACAGAAAGCGCCATGCCTGCACTGGCACTGCAGCTGCACAAACGACATATCGAATGCAGATTGATCGCAGAGTTTCTTCCAATTCACACGCGCGATCAGACCAATCCTACCTAGACACACGAACCAGCAGAATTTCATCAGAGGCTCATGGCAACGGAACGTCTCGAAATCATTCGCATCTAATATTTATTTTATCCGCGAAACCAAGGGAACTGGCTCTACTGAGAATGAGTCCACGTCTACAAACCATTGCAGTGGTCAGGCGGTCTCGGGGATAGCAAATCGCACTCACCAAACTTGAAACAAAGCTCCCTGACTTTCATCCTGGCCAGAAAAGAACTGCCAGTAGAATGAGTCGGAGTCTCCGCCTGCAAGTGCGCTCTCTGCTCTTCCTGATCGTCTCGTCCCGTCCCGGCTACTGTGGCCATAGTGAATATGAGTTGGCGCTTTCTTAACGTCGGAACAGTGGCTAAACTCGAATTTCCAGCTGGCCGCGATGCCAGCTCCGATTCTCATGATTGCACTGAATTGCCTGCAAAAATATCTAGTATCTGATATCCTGGGGCTGTATCGCAACTTGCATAGTTCCAAAGTCTTGACCGATGAAGATGGCATCATCAAGCGGTTTGTTCGCGGACGTGTTGCATGAGTTTCGGATATCGATGTACAATATGTATGAGGCGAGTTCATGTACAGCAAGAGACACGCTTTTCTCGAATGTACAGTCTTCCCAGCAGCCTCCGCCTGTAAGTGTTATGCAGCTCGCGAACGGGCTGCGCGGAACTTGGACTTCTGTTGACTGGGGTTTTATGTTTTCTTGTTATTCTTCATAGATTCATCAGTGTAGACCATACGCAGAGCTTCACTTTCTTTAATGTAGGCGTCGATTTTCATGAGGTTCTAGCTACAAGGCAGTCCCAGGCCACAGAGTACCTAGGAGCTTCGTTCCGTCTGATACAAGACCGCACGATCTCTTGTGTATCCCTCATGCAACAAGACAGCCAGCTGATCCTTCGACGATATGCTACAAGTCCCAAAATCATCAATCTGATGCCGATCTCCTGCTCCGAAGACACTATACCCCTTGTCATGAAACTACTTCATTAAAAGCCCATAGTCGCGCAAGAGGCCAGACTTAGCACGCTCCTTGATCCCCAAGATTATCTCCGAGATCCTCAGCTTCTCTTGGGGAGTTTCAGCACGCTCTCGCCAGAGGTCACCAGCCAGGTTGATACGCTCAGGGATACCAAGCCAGTTGCCCTCCTTGCCTTTGATGGCCCAGTTGCTGATGAAAACGACGGTAGTCAACTCTGGGCTGTTCTTGTCGAGAAATTTGGTGATCACATCCTTGCAAATGTTTCGCTCTTTTTTTATCTCGTCCAGGACGTCCTTGAATCCTCCTGGCAGAGTTGCAGCGCCCTTGACTGTTCGTGCCTTTCGGGTTTCTGAGAGGTCCTCCAAGTAGCTTCGCAGAGTAGTCACTCGAGTCTCGGTGAATTCGCGGTGCCAGACTAGAATGTCGTGCCAGATTCTGTTGATGCCTTCCAAGTTGTAAGGGTTGCGTGCCTCGAAGAGTACGCTTCCATCCACACCCTGGATACTGGCAGGTCCAAGTACAAGAGCATGGCCTTTCTCGGGGGCGTTTTCGTGGTTGGTGCGATACGATTCGCTGCCATGCACTCTTTCCTCGTATCCCCAGGTAAGTTCGATACGCTCCCCCTTGAGACGCTCTCGGATCTTCTTGAAGTCGCGGCCATCAGGACCGTAGACGAATGTCCAGAAGTCGAACTCGGCCGGCAGGATCAGTGTGAATGGTTGACCTCGCTCGCTGGGAGTCACCCCGGGGTACAATGCCTCCCAAGCTTTTCTTCGGCTTTCCAGAGTTGGGGGTGTGATAGGCAGAGGTTCATGCATGCCATCGCAAACAGGGTCTTTGAGTGATGCAGACTCATTTTGAGCTTGTGCCTCTTGGTACTCTACTCTCTCGAGATCATACCCACGACTCATGTCCAGTTCCCCTTTGCGATCGTAGTCTTCTTTCAGAGTGGCAAAAACTGTCGAAAGTTTCTCCCCATTCTTTGGCGATGGGGGTTGTGGCCATGGCCAAACTGGCATCCATTCCCGGTGTTGTCCGAACACTGCAAATTATTTGATTAGCCAACGAGAAAAATAATACCAAGTTCGATAGTTCTTACACCAAACGTCCCAGAACATCTTGTCGACTTGCCATGCGAAGCGGGAGACAGTGACCGTTTCTGTTTCCCCTTTGATGAGGAGGTTGGCAGCGAGAATTGTGGCCTCTTCGCGCACACTCATTCCTATACTTGCGTTGTCTGACGCCGCAAAGAATCGGTAGAGAAATCGTTCAATATAGTCGCGCCTTTGCTTCGTGTCTGGGTCCAAACCGGGGAATGGAGGAAGCGGGAGAGTTGCGATATGACGCGGGAGTTGCGAGAGATGCATACGCACATCCGCCAAATGGTCTGAGTAGTATTCAGCCATGACGACGGTTTTGGGTATTGCCGAGATGTTGAGGATGAGAAGTTGGACAGTTTGAGCTCTTCTCGAGTTGGGGTTTTGTTTGCCAGCTTTTGGGTGTGATTCACTCCCACTCGCTAGGGGAGAGGCTTGCCAGTGCCAAACAATGCATGTCGATATAAGTGCAAACACTGCTTGTTCTCCCACCCTAACAACTATGGTTCTCTCGCTTCCTCAATCACGATCATTCACGCGTCTATCTACGATGCTTGGTCTATGCATGAGAATATACCACATAGGTCAGATTTGGCATCTATCGAGAGAAAGCAACGGGAGTCTATGATATATTATAAAAATGGATTTATTTTCACTCCATAATGAGAGGTTTTGAGAAAGCTTGAGCAAGCCCACCACAGGTCAAGCGCCCTTCTATCACATCAAGATCTTTGGAGTAAATATCAATGTGCCTGTTCCTCCTGGTGAGTGCTGATATTAATTCAACATGAAAGAAAGCTATTCTCTTACACCAAGCTACATACTACCCTAGACTTGTCTAACGCTTTCTATGTCCCAGGATCAGAATTTATGTCATCATACGTTTTCCCTATAGAGTATAGGATATCACCAGGGCATGGTTATGGAAGCGTTCAAGCTCTCGAATATCACATGCAAGTAATTCTCGATGATCGTCGCCGTTAAGTTGCACTCCGGTAGCGAGCCCGGAGCATTCTCCACTTGCGCCCGAACTGGCGCCGGCTCTTGACCCGATTACGGCAGTTCGCGATTCCACCCCGGACCAACCCTCAAAACAGTCACCGAATCCCTCTCAAAAGCTTAAAAACTTATCGAACGGTTCGGGCCGTTACCTCAAAACGAATAAAGTGCTCTTGGACCTGCATACAAAGTCACATTATCCCAGGGATCATTCACCACTGAGCTGTGAACGTGGAAATGAATAAACGTCGAAACTGTCGAAGGCTATCGTTGATTAGCTCTAGAGATCGGCACGTGGGTGGTCGATGCTGATGACCTGGGGGTTTCAAACTTTGATGCGAACCTGGTGAGGAGGATGTTTTGCATGCTGATTGGTGGCTTGGGACTAGGGTGCACTAAGAGCTCACGAGGGTAGTATTGGACGGAGTGGATGATTAGAGGAATTAGATATTGGGATGGATTATGCGAAAGGGGATATATAGTTTCGAAACTCCTGCTATGAAACTCGCGTTGTTGTTGTTCCCACCTCCTTTCGTTCAACTGTGGAATCAGGTTGAGAGGCTTCAGCCCCAATACACAAAGGTCAAGAAACACATACGGGTACATACTCATTTCGTTCATTCAACTCAGTCATTATGAAGTCTTTCGTTTCCGTTGCTATTCTCCCTCTCGCGGTCCAGGCCGTGAGGATCGTACAATCCAATGACGATGGCTGGGCAGAGTCTTATATCCGCACTTTCAATGACGCTCTGAACAGCGCGGGCTACGATGTTGTTCTCTCCGCTCCTGCAGAGAACAAGTCTGGCAGCAGTAAGTCACATAAAGACGCGTTTCGATCACACCTAACATCAGATAGGCTCCAGGGATGAGAAACCCAAGGACCGCACCACAGCGTGTCAGTACGACAGCTGCCCTGCCAACAGCGGCCCCGTTGGTCATGATCCCAAGCGCCCTGATCTCAACTGGGTCAACTCGTTCCCTGTCACTTCTATGAAGTACGGCATCGACACTTTTGGTCCCAGCTTGTGGGATGGCGAGGCTCCCGAGCTTGCTGTCGCTGGCCCCAACGTTGGAACCAACCTCTGGCTTCAAGTTCCTTTCTCTGGTACCGTCGGCGCCGCTTGCTATGCTGCTCACGAAGAGGGCATCCCAGCTATTGCCTTCTCTGGAGCTTCAACCGGAAATACGGCCTTCAACACTAGTCCCGTTCCCAAGCGCAGTCTCGTCTACGCTGAGCTCGCTACCACTCTCGTCAAGAAGATTGTCGACTCTGGAAAGCCTTACCTGCCCGAGGATGTCTATCTCAACGTCAACTTTGGCAAGGTTGAGGGTAAATGCACTGATGCGTCCCAGTTCCAGTGGGTGCTGACCCGCATCAACACTGGCCTTCTGTCTGAGCGTGATACTGAATGGTGTGGCGAGGATCGTCTCCCCACTGAGACTGAGATTGCTCTTAAGAGCGGATGTTATGCTTCTATTAGTGTTGGAGATGCTGCTGATAAGACTACTGCTGATGCGGCGCGACAGAAGGTTGTGTTGGGCAAGTTGAAGGATATGCTTGTTTGTGTTGATTAGATAGCGAGTGATATAACGGGTGATTTGAGTAGATTTATACGTATATAGACTATACTAGCATGAACAATTCAATATCTCAAAAAATTTCTTGTCAAAAACAAAAGTGATTCCATTCCCAAGTTCACGTTTCATTGAGTCGAGGGACTTATCGATAAGCGTCGACACCTGACAATCCAGGCCCACATAAAACACTTTAGCAACCTCGACTTTTTGCGCTATCCGAGTATCACGATCAAGGGCCGGTCCGCCAGAGCTCTCAATTACCCCCTCAGAATGGCGCCAATCGACCGCTGCTTGGCCTCCATGGCCAGGCTATCCCTCCTCCAGACTCCTCGGCCGGCAATTCCCACGATACCGAAGTTCCTCGCCCCGGCAGCTGCTCAACAAGTTCGACAGGCTTCGGTGGTGAGAATCAAGAAGGCTGGAAAGAAGAAGAAGGCGTTGCCTAAGGACTTTAAGAGACATAATTTGGCCAAGAGGGAATTTCCTCAATACTCGTTATGTGAAGCTATGAGGTCAGTGGGATTGGAAACATGGGACTAAGCGGGGGAGACTAATATTGTGCAGAGTCCTACGAGCTGTTGAAGTTGGACAACCGCCTGCTTCGGTCAAGTACGAAATTCACATCAACCTCAAGACCGCCCGAAACGGACCCGTCATCAAGAACAGCGTCCGTCTTCCCCACCCCGTCCAGAGCGATTGGCGAATTGCCGTCATCTGCCCCGAAGGCAGCGAGATCGCCCAACAAGCCACCGCCGCAGGTGCTGTAGCCGTCGGTCAAGAAACCCTCTTCGAAGCCATCAAAAAGGAGCAGATCAACTTCGATCGTCTCATCTGCCACGAGGCCAGCGAAGCAGCTCTCAACAAAGCCGGCCTGGGAAAGATTCTCGGTCCCAAGGGTCTCATGCCCAGCAAGCGTATGCGAACCATCGTCCCTGACGTCGTCAAGTCGATGCGAGACTCTGCTGGTGCAGCTGATTACCGTGAGAGACAGGGTGTTATCCGCATGGCTATTGGACAGCTGGGTTACTCGCCTGATCAGCTCAAGAACAACATCAAGGTGTTGCTGAACAAGGTCAAGGCGGAGTGTGCGGAGATTTCAGAGGAGGTGCACAAGGAGGTTCACGAGGTTATTCTCAGCACAACCCATGGACCTGGCATAAGCTTGAATGGAAAGTTGAAGGATGCAGAGGAGCAGATTACCCCCGAGGCATTGTCGAGCATCATGTAAAAATAGCCTTGAGCTTGTATAATTGTATCATATGTCATATTACGAATAGACCTAGTGAGGGTCGTGGGTATCATTATTCATTGCGGCTATGAACTGCCTCTGAGGGCCTTGACGGCCTCTGATTGTGCATCTAGCACTCTATATATCGCCAAACACTTGAGCACTCTATCCTGACCTTTTACACCAGCCTTTTTGGCTTCTTTTAGAGCATTGCCTAAGTCTAGCAGCAATGTGTTTCTGCAACGTGTCAAGCGTTCCTCCATCTTGATCACAAACGGGGCATTTGGGTCTAAAGACTCGAGAAGCTTTGTGATGCGGCTGCATTCTTGTGCCGAGACAAGCAGTCTTGTTGGGGAGCTTCCGTAGTTGTCGTCCTCGTCTTCCTCTTCGCTTTCTTCGTCCCAGTCCTCGTTGTTCGGTAAACTATCCAGAGATAGACGTTCTTCTAGTGATGAGAGACGCTCAGATAGCTCAATCATTTTTCGGCCCTTCTCGATAGCTGATCGTACACCACGTAGCTCGCCATTGAGGGCATTCGTCTCCTCTTTTCGCTCCGTAACCTTTGCCTTGACTTCCTCTACAGCTCGTCGGAAACCAAGTAGAGAAACCTTGACATCTTCGACCTTGTCGTCGCCGCCGCGCAGTTCGCTACCGAGTGAAAGAAAGGCTGTGTAGTTCGAATTGACAAGTTCGAGAAGTTCAGAGCTGATCGCGGCACTCCTGTCGCGAAGATCTGATCGCAAGTCCTCGAGGGTCTGGTGACGATGTGGTAGAGCAGATAGATAGGCGGCAGGTTGGAAGTCTGGAGCTAAGAAGTCGGCGCGAGGGAGAGCTTCGGGAAATGGTAGAGGAGCATCTTCGTCGACAGAAGAAGTGTCGGAGCCGGAGAGCGTAAATGGAGCGGATACTCTGAGATCTGCCATTGGGTACGAGAGGTCGTTTGGCGCGGCGGCCATTTTTGTTGGCTGTATACCGTGTGGTTGGGTGTCTGTAAGTGTCTCGACGTGCCTAGGCTGAAGGTTAGGTGGCATGGATTTGGTGGAGGAGCTTCTGATGGTGAGGTTCGGCGGCGCTAGCCCTGATTGGACGTTGTGATCTTATCAATGGACCCCAGATCGTGGAACTGGCATATTGAACACTTAGTAACGAGAATTCATTTCCATACAAAATAAGAGGCATGTTATAATATCTGTCTTTTATAATTAAAATACATGGAAACTCACGTATGGAATGTCTATTGTCCATGCAAATTTAGTTTTTATTTCTTGTGATAGTCTCCTAAAAAACGAGGGAACATAAAAACCCTCCTCTCGCTCACAGCCCTGGATCTAAGCTATTTGTTCCCGACACGAATACCGACTGCCAAGATCACCTCATCTGGAACTCCAAGTTCCGTGTGAGGAGTCACTTCTCATTGGCCGTTATCAACATGTTGGTTCGAGACTTGCCCAGTGTAACCTGGTAAAAGGATTAGCTCCGTGGAGATCGAGTGCTGGACACCATGACTGGATCGAGTGGATGGGGGCAAAGAGAAACCGAGACGAAGCGGATCACATTACGTTTGGCGAGCTGATCCCAAGAATGTGTTTACCGAGGATAAATGGCTAAAGGACAGCTGGCTTGAGTGTACTGAAGATCGAGAATCGGAGTCAGCCAAGATACTATTAAAGACAAAGGTTTCGAGTTGATTGGTACTATTGAACATCGAGCCTCTTCAAATTGACCATGTCAGATGTCAAAATTCCCGATTGTTTCAGGCGGCGTTGAACCCTTGCTACAGTTCAATGTCACATCATTTGACCCCAAGCTCGGTAGACCGAAGCTTGCCCCAACGTCCACCGCACGAACCACCACCCGCTGGATGGAAGGAAGATGCAGCAGGTTCAATTAAGGTCCTATGATCGGCTGTTCAAGTCCGGATATAACAACTTTACCCACGTGAGCGGGACATTTCCCAACAGTTCGCCGCAAATTCCATAAAAATTCCGCACCTGTGTAAAGAACCGGCTGAGAGTTGAAGCCATTACACAGCGAAGTCGGAGTAAGACCCTGGGATCGGCACTATAGTTATGCATGCTGAAAAGATCTTATCTGATGGCTGCGTGATCACGGATTCGCTCGTGCAACTCCGACTTATGCCGGCCAAGTCCAGGTGAGCCCCGAGCCTCGGACGAATTAAGAAGGTGAGTGTCAATGCTCTGGAGGGGCTTCAGTGGAGGAATCCATTCAACTGAGAACGGCCATTGGAGATCTTCAGTGATGATGCTACCTTTCGTTACATTATGACGAGAATGCGAATATCCTGCAACATGATTCGAACTGCCGCGGAGCATTATCAGCAAGATCGACGAGTTACTGCTGATAAAATGCCGAATTCTGACTGTCGCATCAATAATTGAGTTTTAATAACTTGCTCTAAGGGTCTCACGGTTGGCTGCGTTCAGGTGGTCAAGGTGTTGCGGTACCACAATAAGTTATGACTGATTAGATCCTCTGCTGGGACTGGATGCCTGAAAAATGCCTGGTCGGCAATCATATTACGAGAAAAGTTGCTGTTCAATTCGGTCGTAATCTGATGAAACTGAATCTGGGTGGTTGTCTCTGAATGCCTGGCGCAGATACTTCGTGCCTGGCGTGTGACGTCCGCAAAACTTTTATCAATCAAATCTTATCAATCTGATCAGATCCACTATCGTCTCCTGGAATCGGACCCTTGGCTTCCCAACCGTCGGTTGTGCTCGGGGCACAAAAGTAACGAGGCACCCCGCGATTAATTTCCTTCTCTGCTACCCTTTCTCCCCTCTTCAACTTTGCTCTGATTGATTGATGATCCTTTACAAATCTTCCGGTTTCTGTACTTGGATGGGTTCATCACCTTATCAATCTGTCAACCTGGCTCTCAGCCGTTATCAATCAACCGAAGCTAAAGCCGAGATCGCACCGAGCTGTCACATCGCAGTTGCGTCAGCTTCGGTCCCAATCAATCTTATCAATCTGCAGCATTGACTGTCAACTGAAACCACCATTGACGCCCACGAAGAGCTCGAATTAGAACTCAAAACAATAACAACTCCATTACGACGATTTTCATTTGATAATCTTGGTTCGGCAATTTTTTCAAGATTTACCTCTCGGAACTCCGACCCGATTTGGCGCGACCGACCGAAAAGAGAACCGATCTCGCCACAACCACAACATCTATTACTCGTCGACTCCCACCATGTCGGCTTCATCACCTCAGTCCATTGCATCTCCTGGAGCTGGGACACCTGTCGCTTCACACTCAGGAACCAGGCATCGTGCCATCTCAGCTGCACCCAGTCCTGCTGCCTCACCAGCCACATCCGGTCCCCACAGCCACAGGACGCCACTCTCCATTAAGCCGAGTGCGAAGCCACCTCCACCCACACAACCTCAGCAGCGCACTGCTCTTCCTTCCATCAACAAGATGGCCATGTCGTCCGTAATCAGCCCCCAGCCGGCTCCGCCGGAGCCTCCAAAGGTGTCTATGACTTCTAAAGAATGGGTGATCCCTCCAAGGCCCAAGCCTGGCAGGAAGCCCGCTACCGATACACCACCCACTAAGCGCAAGGCTCAAAACCGCGCAGCTCAGAGGGCCTTCCGTGAGAGGAGGGCTGCTCGTGTTGGAGAGCTTGAGGAACAACTTGATCAGCAACGTGAGGCCCAGGAGAAACATGAATCAGAACTCAAGGACAAGATCCACGAACTTGAGCTCGATGTCCAATCCTTCCGATCTCGATGCATGTTACTTGAAAACATGCTGGAGCGGGAAAGACAGGACCGTATCAGAGTCGAGACAGAAGCCGAGACCCTCAAACGTCGTCTAGATGAGGGTGTCTTTAACTCAAATTTCCAATCCCGAAGCATGAGTTCTCAGCACCCGTTTGAAGGACTTCACAGTCCCACCAGCCAGGGACCGAGACACAGTCTTCCTGATGCACGACCTGATCGTCAATCAGGCCACTCCTTTTCCATCTCCCAAATCATCTCTCCCCCAGAAACCCTCGACATGAGCACGTCCAATGATGCTGAGACAGCCATAACTTGTGGCAACTGTTCTCCAAATGGACCTTGTGCTTGTGCCGAGGAGGTCCTGAACTCGGCGGCTAATGGCTGCGGCAAGTGCACTCTTACATCAAATTGTCAATGTCTCGACGAAGTAGCTGAGGCTCTTGATCGTTCTCAAGAGTTGAAGCGACCTGCCTCACCATCGGCCAATGTATCTACCGAGAAGAGGCATCGGTCTAACGCTGACGCTGAGACTGATTTCACAGCCATGTTCTCCCGCAAGACCCAAGATGCCTTTTCTGCTCCTTCTCAACTCCCTTCCATGGACTCAATGCCTTTTAGAGATGGCTGCGGCTTCTGCAAGGACGGTACCTATTGCGTCTGCGCTGATACCGCTCTCGCTACTCCCGCCATGACTCCCAATGATACTCTTCCTCCCATCTCTCAGCAGGTTCAGACCCCGCCTCCTGAAGATACTGATCCTCCTATTCTCGCTATGGAGATGACGGCCGATGGTGCTGTCAAGCTTCCTCCCCGCCGTCCCCAGACTCAATCGACCGAGCGTCGTGGCTGCGGCCCTAACGGCCCCGGTACTTGTGCTCAATGTCAGGCTGATCCCAAGTCTGGACTCTTCTGTCGCCTGATGGCCGCCAACCTGAACCGTAAGGACGGTAGCTCTGGTGGCTGCTGTGGTGGCAAGGGTGCTGGTGGCGGCTGCTGTAAGACCCAGAAACCACCACAACCAGAGAAGATCAATCTACCAAGTCTACCAAGCCTGGGTTTGAGTTGCGCTGAGGCATACCAGACGCTATCAAGCCATCGCAACTTTTCCAAGGCGGCGGATGATATTGGTTCTTGGTTGCCAAAGCTCAAGGCCACGCCTAGACCTGGTACTCGGCCAGCACCACCGGGTGCGATGATGCCGATTGAGGTTGAAGCAGCAAGTATAATGAGCGTCCTGAAGGATTTTGATATTCGGTTTGGGAGGGGAATTTAATGGGATCCCAAGCCGTTAAACTGGATGAAAGATATTGAGTACATGAAAAAGAAAATGGCGGTTTAGTGAGCATACAGCTCCTGGCAGAGTTGCAGCATGCCTAATATGGCACTGGTTTGGGTTTTGGTTGGAGCGTTGATATTATACCCTTCATTGGCTAAGATGTAGACTTCACTTGTCTGTGCATCTATGAATTTATGCGTCTATTAAGATGAATGCTCTTGATGTGAGACATGCCCCGGCGATGCATTTAATAATGTGTGCATAGCAGGGTTCTAGAAGAACTTGTGCAACTAGGGTGAGCTTGTATGATTCGGCCAGTCGGAGACGTGGACGAAGTAGATGGGATGAGTGCACCGATTGAGCTAGAAGAACAGTGTCCAAAGTGCCATGTGGCTGTAGGGTATAATCCAGGTGTAGAGCCTCAGCAGTGAGCTGGATTGACAGCTACGTCGATGGGTGTTGATGACTGTTCATGAGTAATGCCAACACACCATGGCCAAGCATGGCAACCTGTCAACCGCTGTTGGGATAGTCACGCGCTGACGTGCATGAAAGGAAAGACACCCTCGGCTGAATGAGGACATACCTAGAGACTGGGGAAAAGGCGGGAGCTAGATACGGATGAAGTTGTCGTGAACTGTTGGGAGGCGGTGGAGTTTTGATGGTGGAGCAGCATGGCCAGCGCACCGCCTGTACAAAATACAATCTGAGTCGAGCAGGTGGCACAAAATGTCGTTCACTGGGTATTCAGACGAATAAGGATAGTTGCATTAGACTAAAGTGGCGAGTTAGAGCCGGAGGCAGCTGAGAATAGTCGATGATATACCGATTACGGCTACATGAGTGGCTAGAGAGTCGACGAGTCGGTCTGTCTAACAAATATGAATGGCTGGGGGCCTCTCGGTGAGCTCTCAGCGCAGAACTCGTCTGGCAGTCAGTGATTGGAAGAGGATGCATGTGGAGGTAAGCGCATGATTGGTGTCTTGGTGGTCTTGGGGGGGATGGATGCGTTGGCACACACAACCCAGCTGCTGCTTGTAGAGTTGCAGCAACTGTTGTCTTTGCCTCGCATATGAGGGAACTGGCGTGGTGCGATCAGATTGGTTGCTGGTGTGGATGGGGGGAGGGGGGTTTGGGTACATTGTGCGATGTTGAAGGCCTGGTAGGAGGACGATATCAATTGTTAGAGGGGAGGTATTTGTCTGAAAAGAACAGCTTGTTATCTTTCATCACATGTTATTCGACGGTTCGAGTTTTCCTTGGTTTCATTGTTGAGTATCGTGAGTTGTATAAGTGGACGAGGCAATAGCTTAAACCCTTGTAACTTACAATACCTACGCCTGTAAAATTACCCGATAGTAAAACTCAATCCGAACACGGGGACATGCAGGTGCTTCTTGTTTTGTTTGTTTACTCCTATCAATAATCTTGAATTTCTTTTCCTCCTTGTTAATGTCTCTTGTCCTCGTGGCCATAATTGCCTGGTTCGATGTTCATGTCCCTTAAATTGCTGGCTGGCGGGAATGCATGACAACTCATAACTCCAAGTTACACAGATAGTAAACAAGATACACTTTCTGCCGTCGAGATTACTTGCTCCTACATTGTAAATCAGGCACACATATTCACGCTGCAAGTCATGATTGTCCTACCGTCATAGTCGATCATGACTTGGTTCAACCTGTGGATGCCTTGCTTGTTCCACTCTCAACCATAACGACGGGACAAGAACAGGTGTTCACGACAGGGCGCAAGTCTTTCTGCTCCAAGGCAAGGTCCAAGGTCCACAGCCTAAATCCACAACTTCTCAAAGAGCCGCCAGTCTTTTTAAACAACTCAGCCTTGATATCTGTTTAACCCAACTCATAGGTACTTGCTTGTAGCGCTTGGGCACTGCCAACGCACAACTCATGACCCGGCCCGACCGACCAGGGCAGGGAAAAGAGACCGCCCAGCGCTGATGGACACGTGCGAATCGCACAGGGCGTCAGGTACCGACCCACAAGAGTGCCGTTGGGCCAATTGACTTTCATGCTCACCCGCATTGCCGCGACGTTCCCGACTGTAACAGGCTTAGCGTGTAGCATCTGCCAACGATGCTCTGTACCCACTACCGTAGCGCACCGCCTGTTCCCGTCCGTTATAGCGAGGTAGCGTAGGGACGGGGAGGGGATACTTCTACCCCATCATATTGGATCCTGTGCTTATCCCAGTCCCAAGTCCAGTCCGATCTCGTTGTTCATGGTTGTTTGTTTCTGTTTCTGGTTTGTCTGAGCCTGCCCGCCTGCATCAGCGTCTGGTCTATGCTGCAGTCGGTCGGCGCAACCGACAGGTGCCAGTTGTGAGGCCCCTTCTGTCGCTGTTTATTACAAGCACCATATCAATCCATAGTCCCTCTATTCCCACGATACCTTGCCTTGTCTACTTCTCCCCCACCTCCAAAAACTCCCCTCAACTACCTCCTCGCTCCTCCCACATCTTCTCTCTTCTCTCCTCTTCTCCTGATCAGCAATAGACATACTCCTCCCTCGTTCTCCGTATCTCTCTCTGTCTTGCATTGTTTTCACCAAAACTCGACGTGCGACTCCAACTCGTGATACGATCCTGGTCCTTCATACGCTAGAACTTTTTGGAACGCGCCATCCATCATCTCAGGTTCCAACCTCGCGCCCTGTCATTCCTTACTTGCTCCAATCTTCGCTGGCAGGTCTGGCACCCGTTCTCGAATCCTCGTACAACCACGTATTCCTTGCGACTTGCTCTTCCGCCTGCATTTGTCGAGTCATATACCTTTGTTTACAAGCCAGTGAGCGGCGCCTCACGACAGCTATAATAGCTGCTCTTTTGCGACGTAGAGTTCCCTGAGCTCAGAATGGTTTCTATGCAACGATCTTTGTCTTCACCTGTCCGCATTCATTCTGCTCCTAGTACGTCCCCGACGTTGCCCCTCAGCCATAGTCTGAGCTACCCGACTGCTGGCTGTGCCTGACCTGTCTACAACTCTTGCTAATTAACGGTAGCTGTGTCCGCTGTAGCGCAAGATTCGGGGTCGCCCCCGCCATCTGTCGATATTCATGTACAACCATCTCGATCTCGACGACGACGCTCTCCGAGCCCTAGCCCAACCCGTGAATCGAAGCAGACATCACAACGACAGACTGAAGACAGAGACCATCGGGGTCATGGTCAACAACATTCACCAGTCATGTCGTCAAGAAAGCCCATTGTGGCACAGCCGAATATGCCAGGCCAGCCTTCACCAAGAAATAGCCCCCGGGTCTCGTCTCTAAAGCCTAGCGACAACGACAGTGAGGGGCATTCTCCATTTAAGCCATTATTACAAGATGTTTCGCAATACACAAATCCACATCTTTCCCCCGAATCCGAAAGTACAACACTCGAAGAGCTGGCTCATTTAGTACGACTGTCCAAATACCAGGAGCGAAAGCGCGCAAACACCCGTCTGCGTCTCCAGAGGAATTTGGTTTCTACCGCTCTCAGCGCCCGTTTGACCCGTTGCGGAGAAATAGCTCATCGTAATTTGGTCGACAGTTTCCGTCGTGATGACAAGGAGAACTTTGCCGCCCTCCACAGCGCCATCCATGATGTACGCAACAGCTGCGATGAACTTCGTCGTTATGCTCTTCTCGATCCCGAGATGGAAGGTCTCGCCTCAGCCGGTCTCGCATCTTCTGAAAGTTTGGATACTCCTACTAACTCGGTAGCTCTTGGTCCTCTCCAGTCCATTACACCATTTTTGAACGACATTTCTGCCTCTGCTCGCGATACGTTTTTGGATTTTCTTACACAGCTCCGTACAAACCCGGATTATTTGGCCACTCGTATATGTTCCCTGTCAAGTTCCGAGTTGAACTCATTCTTGTCTTATCATAAAGGTTTGGAGCCCGTGGAGTCCGTCCTTCCTTTCCATGGACGTTCCGGAGGTAGAACTCACGCAAGCGCGTCCGGACGAAACAGCACTGCTGTGGATATAGAACGATTGCTGTCTTTCCAACGACACGACCCTTTGTCCATCCTCATCCACACCTGTTTTGCCAACTCTGCCGGACCTGACAGCTCTGAGGATCAACGACGTACAGAAATTTGGGCTACTGCTTTGGCTCGACTGATCTCAGAGCCCAAATCCACTGGCGAGCATTTCTTGATTTCAGTTCTCAATATTTGGACGGCAATGCGTGACTGGTCTGGCAAATCCAATATGGAATGGTATCTGATGAAGATCCTCGAGGATGGAGCCTTCTTGCTCGACCGAGCAGAAGACCAGCATGGGACACGATTCAACTTGTCCGACTGGAACCATTCAGATGAAGTTGCAGCTAAAGAGTTCTACGAGCGCGCAGTAAACCAACTATTTGAGCTTGTCGACGATGAAGATGCTACTGGAATCCCTGAAGGACTTTTGGAACTTGGAAATGCCATTTTGAGAAAGCTCGAAAACAAGTATGTCGAAAACACCTCCCGTTGGTTAGTTTGGAGATGCCTCTTCTTCGTTTTCCTTTTGGGCGTCATTATCCATCCAGAGTCGTACGGAATGCTGGCCGAGTACCACATCACGCCTTATGCGCGTGAGAAGATTCTTAAAAAGGTAGCCATGAAGGCTCATGAGTATGTGTCCAGCATGTGGAGTGGTAAGCCTTCGGCAACATGTGTTCCTGTGGACATCCCACCCAAAATCAAGGGCCATGTGGAAAGTATTCTCGCTCGTTTCCAAGGATCACGATCCAAGGTTCCGGCTGCCAAACTCCTCCCAGCAAGGTCCATCACGTCCTTGCGAGAAACCAAGGAGGTCCATCCTTATCTGGTAATTAGCCCTGCTGATATTGCGACCTTGGTGAATGCCATATTCCCCGAAAGAAGACCCCACTCGGCTTCAGGAAGCTTTAGATCAGGACCAGCCTCCATTTCCGGCATGTCTGCTATCTCGCAGCCCATCTCCATGTCAAACCCAAGGAACAACTTTGAGACTGCCTCTATCATCAGCACCAGCGCTTCTTCAGTATTTAGTGACACTACCACAAGAGACGGGTATCTAGATGAGCAGACATCAGTGACACCTCAGCGATATTCTCCACCAGCAATGGACTCGGAGATGCAGAGACGTTTGAACAAGTATGAGGATGACGGCTACCGGCTGCGCCTGGCACTCCACGAGATGACGCAGAATCTTGGTTCTGACACTGTCCGTGGATCATGCCACCCTTGCGCTGAGCGATGGCTTGTGCTCTTCATCTCCGCTGATGGAAAGAGTCTTTCTACAAACATGACATTCGATCCTGATGATGAACTGGATGACGATGAAAACTCATCCAGCACTGACACGGATGAGGAAGATGCTCCAGATGGGCCCGAACTCGGCAAGGACTACCATCAACTTCGAGACTCCATCCTCAAGCTTGTCGAGGACTATGAGATCCCTCGAAGCCTCGAGCCTGAAAACAGGACACAATTGAGTAACCGTGCTTCTGGTCTGAAGCGATACAAGTCAAAGACTAGAATTATCACCACAGAGCGGTCAATGGCCAGTCGCAACCCATACAGGAAACAGCTTGGCAAAGAGACGAACGATAAACGAGAGGCCTCTATCCCTGAGGTCGAGACTAAGGACGACAAGCCAGAAGCCGTTCTCATCACAATGCTCAAGGCGGCCTCGTCACAATCCAAGGCTCTTGCCGACTTTGTCTCGTCTCACCAGTATTGGAAGACACTCAATCAGCTCAATGCCCTTGCATCCCCTTCGCTTCGAGAGAATGGGTTCGCAGTCCTCATCAATATCTTCTCTCGTGGCCCCAGAGACTCTATACGTCGATCTGCTTCCGCCATTGAAGAGTATGACGCTTGGCTCGTCTGGCTGAAGCAGAGTCAAGAACGTCACGAGGGTATCATCGACCGCATGATGAAGCGGGTACGAGCTGTGCGTGACAAGATGTGGTACGTGACAGATGTGCGTAACTCAAAAGAGTATGCACACAGTCGCGATATTTGTCAAGCCTTGAAGACCATGGGCATGCCTCGTCGCTGGAACTCTTTCCAACGATCTCGGGCCCACATGGCCAGAGGTCCAAGTGCATCCTATCTGTATCGCACCGAATCCCAGATCATGGATCTACTTGCTGCGTCAGAGGAACAAGGAGGACCAAACAAACTGAGCGATGATCCTGCCGAGGCGACTGCAGCTTGGCTTCAGAACCGTGGCATCGAGAACTTCTGTAGGGGTGAAGAACGTATTCACCGCTTCTGCTACGAGGTTGACAAGTGCATATCAAGACTGGTCGGTGAGACTATTCGAGAGGCGCCCGTCTTGTGGTCCAGTGAGTTGTACAAGCGCGACAAGCTTGGGTATGACCGCGCAAGGGCCAGAGAAAAGGAACTTTCCTGGAATGGAGATGACTCTGGAAGCATCATCAGCGAACAAGATCGCAAGTTCAGTCCGACTTCCAGCAGGCCTAACTCCCTTGCGCGAGACCTCAGGTCGCTGTCCATTCACAGCCCCAGCCAGCAGTCACTTGACTCAGTTCGACAGAGCATGCCCCGGGCAAGCTCAGCGCTTTCAGATATTCTCGATGGGCAAGAGTACTTTGACCGTGCTTCGCCTGCACATACAAATGATTCGGCAAGCACCTTCTGGTCACCGTTCCAGCCGATCATGTCTCCCAGTTCAGGAGCTTCTCGGGGGTACTCTCCTACCACAAGCTTAACCAACCTCTCGACCACATTCTCTCACCCAGCTCATCACGGCACTGCTCCATCTACCTCAAGCTTCTCTACAGGACGCCCTGGCACTTCGGCGTCATCTCAAGAGACAGTTTTCCAGCAGCAGAAAGTGGATGACGAGAAGACACGCTTCCTCAACGAACTAAGACAGTCCCTTACCAGCCTTTTGCTTTCCGACCTCGGCAATCAAGTTTTCTCACGTGGTTCTGAGACTGATGGTTGGTTCGATCAGTTGGGACAGCAATGCATCGACCGTAAAGATGCTTTAGATCGTCGAGCTCGACGTCGGTCCGAGATCAAGGAGAAGCGAAGCTCAGGGCGACCACGAGTTATTGAGAAGAAGAAGAGCTTTGGCAATCTACGGGGCGCTGGTGATGACCGGGCTTCAGAAACCTCGGAATCTCTCCCTCTGGGCTCTACCGAGGAATCAAGCACCAGTGCCTCCACACCACGCCTGTCGGTAGCGAAGGAAGACAAAGACAAGACAGAGTTCCCTTTCAAGAAGGCATATCAGCGACTGCTGAACATGTTTTGCGTACATCCCAACCCTTACGCGAAGCTCAATGCTCTGCATGAACTTGAGAACCTTATTGTAGCTGCGCTGCAATCAAGTGGACAGAAGAGGCCACGATGGAATCGATCTGATGCTGGGTCAAGCGTGGTGACGGAGCACAACACCAATGCCCGTCCTACGCCACTGGAAGGGACAATCGACAATGTCAGAGAACGTCGATCACAAGCACAACAATCTCAACTTCAGACACCCTTCTTTGGTCCTCGACAGGCCAACTCTGAGACAAGGTCAATTATGTCGGGAGGAAACGTCAATACCGACATCATCACCAAAGAGCTACAAGCTCTCTTCCGAGAAGCATCAATTCGACCAAAGACACTATTCCGTGACCTGCAGTTCATCGCATCTTTCGTCCCACCCTCGGTGCTGGACAAGCAAGAACGCGGCAAAGCTTTTTGGAACACTGCGCTGGCAGCTCTCAAACTCAAGTCAGAAGTGTGTCGAACAATGGTTGAGATGGCAGATGAAGTAGTTGCAGCACACACACATGTGCGCAAGCCAAACGACAACACGATACCAGACGTGCCACAGTCTACAACAGGCACACCACCACCGCCATCCACAACATACAAATTGGATGACGCGGGTAAGATGTGGACAATCACGGCCAAGGAAGGATTCCCAACAGCACAGCGCGAGCTTGCGTTGTTCTACCTTTCGAACCCGGAATACGTTGAGCGGACAACGCTCCCTCTTTCAAAGCCTCGCGAGGTGTTTAAGCAGACGGTCATGGACAAATATGGCCGTCTGGGCAACGGAGGAGGCCGCACCGGGTTTTCAAGCGGAGGCGAAGGCAAGGAGAGCGATGTGAGAAGTGACCCAGGACTGATGTGTGTCGCGGTTCACTGGATGGAAGCGGCTGAGCATGGAGGCGACGAGCTGGCGACAAGCTTCCTGCGACAGAATGAGTTTATGGGTGGTCGCTGAGTTGCTTGCTGGTGCTGGTGCTGAGTATTATACCCCTCCTGTTTTTTTGTTTGGCGCTTGGGCGTCTATAAGATTTATATGGATGCTTTATAGAGGGCAAGATGATGTTTTTTATTTACTTTTTGGATGCATTTTCAGGATTAGATGTTTATGGAGATATGCATTGACGCAGGGTTACTTGTTTTGTTACATGAGATACCATGTGAGAGCATGTATGGTGTTGACACTGGTAGAAAGCCAGTTCTTTTACATGAATTGCTATTATTATTGGATTGCTTCCCCTTCATTCTTGTTCAATCGTGGATCGTTGTTCAAGTGACATGTCAGACTAAAATACCCTGAAGCTGATGGAGGGATGTAAGAAAGGGGCCAGGGCCATGATTCGGTGGATCAATAGCGTCCAAGGTCCCCTCACCCGAACCTCAACGTCATTTTGATCAATTCCATGTTCTCACCTCATTCAATCGTCTCATCTTAGAATACACACAGAAAGAGCTGCGTCTTAATTGCACGAGTTGCTCAAGGTCGGCGCTGAGTCACGTAAGTACATCGAGCAGTACGTGCGTGCCACTGGCATGAATTTCTCACTGACACTTCCTCTATCTAGACGTGCATTTAGTGGAGCGACTGCCTGTTCGCTGCCTGTTCTGATCTACCACTGTGATTAACTTCCTACAACTTTATCACCCACGCGATAAACCTACTCTTGTTTTTCCCACGGCCAACTCTCTCTTGCACCCAAGCCCGGAAATGAATTGAAAGAGGGAGAGCTGCCCAAGCTGTACGACTTTATGACCAAGAAACCTTTCCAACCCAATCTAAATCTTGCAGTGATCGATTGGAACTCACAGCCGACTCAGACACCGCCATGGCCGATATCAGTACCCCCTTGACGGCTGCAACAGCTTCTTCTCCATTCCAACGAATCCCTCTCGAGGTTCTCCTACGGATTACTTACTTCCTCACCACTCCCGAGCTAGGGAACGTCCGTCTGACATGTCGCTCAATCGAGCAGGCTTTGTACACTACATTTACCAATGAGTTCTTCACCCGCAAGCAGTTTATGATCTCAGAAACAAGTCTACAGGCCCTGATTGACATCTCAAAGAGTCGGCTAAGTCCCCATCTTCGCAAAGTTCATTTCGGGCTGGACAGATTTGCGCACGCCCTGCAAGTTCACGGTCACAATGCCAGGACAGCAAGGCAGATGGAGTTGTACAATGGTCAGTTCTCTCTGCTGAGTACGGGATATCACAGGAATATGCTTGTGGAGGCCTTCAAGAACTTGGAGAATCTCGAAGATGTTGTCATTCGCGATTTCAACTCGGTCCGCCGCACACGTGATGGCCCAAATAGACAGTGGACAAGCTACGGATCGACTACAGCTTTGAGGGAGACCGGGTCTCGTCCTGGCCAGAACAGCGGTATGGCCTGGGGACCTGATACGTCGACAGCCTATGGAAGCACCATCTTCACATCTGTGCTTTTCGCCCTCGGTCAGGCGGGTGCGAAGCCTAAGGGCATTGAGCACATGTCGCATTCTAGGAATCATCTGCGAGATTGTGCCTTCAATATCCCTTCCTATATGGAGGCCGCTGTCACACCTGTTTTGGAGAATCTTGAGAAACTACACATCGATATCGATTTGCTCGGCGGCAGCGACTTCTCTAGCGACGATGCCGCTGGCCATTCGTCGACTGCGGACATGATGCTTCGTCGGTTTCTCCTGAAATTGAAGAACATCAAGCACCTACGCATCAACGAGACCCATAGTAGTGTTACTGGTCCCGGTATGCTTCTTGGGTGGCTAGGTCGCGAGAATGCTACATCGTCAGCGCCTCCAACGCCTGGGCCGTCTTCTGCGCCTGGATCACCTCTTGCGCCCCCTGAACCCTCACCTGAATACCACCAGTTGGAAGAGCTCAATTTTGGCATGATGAATGTGGAGCCTCTGCACCTCCTCGCCGTCGCCCGAAAATTCGCGCCTACGCTCAAGAGACTAGAACTACACAAAGTCACCCTCCGGCGACGCCTGCCGGATGGCCACTCAGGAACGCCGCCAAAAGTAAGCTTCTGGAGTAAGTTTCTAGAGAAGCTGAAAGACATCCCCAACCTCGATCTGCGGCACATCAAAATCAGCTTTCCTCAGCAGCAGTGGGCATCACGACCGAGCCGGTCTTTTGTCACCTTCGAAGGTTCGAAAGAAAGCGTGAAGCAGTATACCGGAACGGATTGGAAGTACTTTGTTGGGCACGAGTTGATGCCCAAGATTAACGTGCAATGGCCGAGTGAAGATAGCAGTGCGGAGGAGGATGAGGATGACGACGGTATTTGGGACCTATATGCGCTTGATCTGTAAGCGCCGGGTTGGCTAACGATGTATGATGTAGATGATTCCGACGACGACGACGACGACGAGGAATAGTTGAGGGTATCAGGCGGATTACATGTTTAATTATTGAGGACCTAATCTAAGGTCTTCTAAGTCTACACTAAATTATCCTAAACTACTCATCCAAACTATTCTAAGCTGGCCTAAACTATCCTAAAGTTACCTAAACATCATCTCGTCATTTAAGATAGACATCCTAAGTTCTCTTGCCTCCCCTCAGTGGCTTACCCATAATCAAGTCATCGGATACTGTGGCTCTTCAGTCCCAGCCTTCGGATGCTAGGTATGCTCTCCCCTGAACTTCCAGGCATGATCCATTTATTCCAGGCAGCCATTCCCACTTCGGTCGGTTTAATTGATATCACATGATGTCGTGGCGGGGTCGCGCCTAGAATTTGGGTCGATTGGCGCGTTGGTGCCTGGAGCGCGTCTCCTCGGTTAGTTTGGGGTGACAGAATGAGCGAGCAGGTCAGCTGTGTGAGTATTGAGCTTTCAGGTCTTGCTGCTAGACCTCTATGAGTCAAATAATGTACTTAAACCAAGTTTTAGTGAGTAAATATATTGTTATACCGTTTATTCTTTCAATTGGGCTTCGAAACCAATGAAAACGGTCTCTTTTGTTCCTTTAATTGCCTCCTCACCAACAGGGCCTTTTTGTCGCCCTGCCCCAGCTGTCAAAGGGATCGCTCCAAGTGGGGGGTTTCAGCCTAGATGCCCGTGCTACCTTCCCATTCAGCTGGACGTCACCTCATAAGAGCTTAAGCTGACGGGAACCTTTAAAATGGGAAGGAGCCGACCTCATCTCTAGACCTTTCAATTTCTCCTCAACTCAACTCAACTCACTCTCTCCTCTCCCCATCATCATAATCTTCTTCCACTTGTTTCCATCTCGTAATTTGCACCTTGCACCATTGGACAAGGATCGCTCGCCCTGAGATTCGGCGATTGCTGCATTCGGTTCAGCTCAAAGTTGTTGGGTATGACGCCCCTGAACCAAGCTCTTTTCTCCACGCGACGGATGATTAGGGCTATTACGAGCTTTGCTAACTTTGTCTTAAGTTGAGACAATTCCTCTCTAAACTCTAACATCCCCCCCCAACTCTTACACAAAACTCAATCTCACATCCGCCAAAATGCCTCCTAGAAGAAGAGCTGCCGCGAACCCTCCAGCTGATCCACCTCTGGACGGCTGTGCGATCGCAGTCAGCGGCAAGTTTGACGACATTGACCACAGTCATTCCTCTCTCGAGGCTCTCATCCGCAAGCATGGTGGATCTTTCACCAGAAGCGTCACAAAAGCCACCACCCATGTTGTTTCTACTCAAGATGACTTTAACTCACAGAGCAACAAGGTCACAGCGGCCAAGGATAAAGGCCTTCCTGTCGTGGACCCCACGTGGCTCATTGACATCGACTCCAAGGGTAGCAAGCTGAGCGCTGACGACTATACCTGGGACTCTGCTTCCAAGACCAATGGCACTGCTAAAGCTGCCACCAATGGCAAGTCAAAGAAGCGATCCCCTCCTGCCGCTGATGACGAGGACGAAGAGGAGGAAAGCCAGCCCAAGTCCAAGCGCGCAAGGAGCACCAGCGTCGCGCCTAAATCGAAGGCTAAGCCCACGGCGGCCAAGAAGAGCACCAAAGACAAGGCCCCAGTTGAGGATGAGTCTGAGGAGGAGGAGGCCCCCAAGGCCAAAGCCAAGCCCAAGGCTGCTGGAAAGAAGGGTGCTAAGGGCAAAGCTACTGTCAAGGATGAGCCTGAGGAGAACTTGGAGGAAGAAAAGGTTGTTGCTGAAGGCCAGTTCATCAAGAAGAAGGATGTCGCAATTCCTCTCGATGAGCACTGCACCCTCCCCACCTATCAAGTTTATGTTGATCCAGACTCTGGTCTCATCTATGATGCTTCCTTGAACCAGACCAACTCCTCTGCAAACAACAACAAGTTCTACCGCATTCAGGTGTTAAAGAATCCCAAGTCCACTGACTTCAAGACATGGACTCGATGGGGCCGTGTTGGAGAGATGGGTCAGAAGGCCATCCTTGGAAACGGAACCGTTGATGACGCCATCAAGCAGTTCCAGAAGAAGTTCAAGGACAAGTCAGGCCTCGCCTGGGACAACCGTACCGACAACCCCAAGCCTGGCAAGTATGCGTTCGTTGAGCGTAGCTACAACCCCGATTCTGATGATGACGAGGAGGAGGACGGCAAGAAGGCTGTCAAGAAAGAGGCAGATGATGAGGAAGATAATGCATCTCCTCCTGAGTGTACACTCGAGAAGCCCGTCAAGGAACTGATGGAGCTCATTTTCAACCAGCAGTATTTCCAACAGGCTATGACATCTCTCAACTACGATGCCAACAAGCTGCCACTGGGCAAGCTGAGTAAGACAACTATCACTCGCGGTTTCCAGCAGCTCAAAGATCTCGCTGCCTTGATTGACGACCCAACCCTTGCCGCATCAAAATGGAACATGTCCATGTCTGCTGCTACTGAGCACCTTTCCAACACCTACTACTCGTTCATTCCCCACGCCTTTGGTCGAAACCGGCCACCTATCATCCGTGACAACACCCTACTCAAGCGGGAAATAGAACTTCTCGAGAGCTTGTCAGACATGAAGGACGCTGCTGAGATCATGAAGATTGACCGCAAGACGAGAGATACCATACATCCTCTCGATCGCCAATTCCAGGGTCTCGGCCTCGAGGAGATGACTCCTCTTGACCACAAGAGCAGCGAGTTCAGTCATCTCAAGAACTATCTCAATGAGTCCCGCGGTTCTACTCATAACATGAGCTACACAGTCAAGGATATCTTCCGCATTGAGCGACAAGGCGAGTTCAAGCGATTTGACAACTCTGAATATTCCAAGATCTCTTCCGATCGTCGTCTTCTGTGGCACGGCTCGCGAGCGACAAACTACGGTGGTATCCTTAGTCAGGGTCTCCGTATTGCCCCTCCTGAAGCTCCTGTGTCAGGTTACATGTTCGGCAAGGGTATTTATCTCGCCGATATGTCCTCCAAGTCGGCCGGATACTGTTGCTCTTACATCACTGGTGGCGAGGCTTTGCTCCTGCTTTGTGAAGCTGAGCTTGGTGATCCCATCCAGAAGCTCACAGGGGCTAGCCCTAATGCTGGCACTGATGCAAAGAAGCAGGGCATGCACAGTACCTGGGGCCAAGGAAGAACCGGCCCCAGCAAGTGGATCGATGCCGGTGTTGTTCATGAAAGCCTCAAGGGTATCAAGATGGTAAGTTATCAGTCCCTTCAAGCAAGTTTGGCCTTGTATGCAAATACTAACATTCTTTTAGCCCGATCCCGATGTGAAGCCTGGTGATACCAACGTTTCCGGTGCTGGCCTGTACTACAACGAGTACATATGTTATGATGTCGCGCAAGTGAAGCTGCGCTACCTTCTCCGCGTTAAGATCTAGGAGAATGCCGTGAACTGGTAATAACAACGCTTGCCCATGAAACAATCAGCGACCATCCTCATAACTGTGGAATTACTGTTTATTTGGGACATCTTGGTTCTTTCTTTCGCCGCTATTTATAAATCTCTGTACTGGCGCACAAGCGGGATGATTTGATATGTAGGAACAGAAAAGCGGTTGCTGGATGTCAGGGTCATTACTGACAGTGGACGAAAGGATGGCAACGGCGTTATACGGACAGTTAGTGTTTGACTTTGATGTTTGCTTTCGTTTCTCATGTGTCTCTCAGACTACTGTATGTACATGAAGATAATACACTATCTAGAACATCTGCGCATTATTTCGTGAAGGGTATCATATCCCTAAAGTGTCCATGCTTTTTCTTTCCCGATATTCCAACTCTTGCTTGAACGTAGATGAGCGTCATTGTGGTTTGATTATGCATAATATGTTCTTAGCTTGTTGTGGTCCTCATTGTTTGAAAGGTCAAGATCCGATGCTGAACATGACTTTTGGATGTGAATAGACCACCAAGGTAGGAAAGCTGGGCTCCAATACTTGTACGTTTGGGCTTTCGTCAAGTACTACGGGATAGATGTCCAGAAACATGCCCGAGGTCTCTCATGACTCAAAGCCCGTGCTTTTTGATGAGTGATAGGGGGTAGATCGGCCGATATTGATTTTCTAGCCTGTGGTGGACGTTTCTGTTTCGTCCGAAGGGTGTGAGGCGGCGGTTTCCAAGCTCGAGAATTCGGATTCGTCTGGATATCTCGATTTCATCGCCCCGGTGGAAGTACTCCTGCCTTCGGAGGGTTTGTCGGATCATCGGGTTGAGAATCGGGGCTTCGGGGTGTCATTGGCCCACAGCGAGATCCGACACTAAATATGGTGGTGTAGATGGCTCTGAAGAATTCTTGAAACTCCTCGAGCGGGATTCAAGTCTCCTAGCCTGATCCAATCCTTTTCAAGCTCCAACTCCTCCATTGAGAGCATCCATGCTAAGCCAGTCGTTGTTCGGCATCCAAAGATGCTGATCAAGTCCCATGCCGTACTCCAACCCGCTATCCGCGCCTAACCCATCGGTACCTCCATCGTAGGCGTTGTTGATCTCTGAAATTCCAAAGTCTTGACGTGGTACTATCTCGGGAACGCTCACGGTTGGTTTTGTAGGGGCTGGGGCTTCGGTACTTGGGTGTGGCAAGTCTGGCGAGACTTGGCTTTCGGGGACCCACGGATCGGCGACGAGTGAAGGGGGGAACGTTGAGTCGGTCATGGCGGTTATGGAGACAGAGTTCATCGAGCTGAACTGGTTAGGGTCGCTCATGTTATGATCATTCGCGAAACCATGTCGCAAAGGTTGTTGAGAATAGCCATTATCAAGAGGGAGTCGACCGTGTTGATCTGGCGTTGCGGAGGGTCCACGGATGGCGATTCCATGGGTTATTAGCCTCTCCAGATCTGCTTGAATGCCTTCTGCAGTCTTTCCCGCGCAGCAGGACTTGATAGTTGACAGGCAAATCTTGGCCCGTTCCATGACAGCTTCCAAGTTGAGGTCATATTTCAAAGCATTAGTATGATACGCGTATGTTAACACGCGGGCGCATTGGTATGCGCAGATAGCCATATCCAAATCGGTTACAGGTTTCGAGTTGAGTTTGTGCATAGATGAGAAGATATTGGCCATTGACATGGCATGCTCGACACATTGTCGTTGACAATGATCGACAAAAGCATCGTCGAGAGATGCAAGGATAACACGAGGAAGGGCTTCCCGTAAACCACCCAGGGCAAGACGGTAGAGGTCGATCTGACATTGATGCCACCAAACGTGAATCATGATGAATGTACATATTCGAGGAGAGTAGGCTCGGAGTCGCAGTGAGCTTTCTGAAAATTGAAAAGATGCTGGTAAATGGGTTGCAAAATCACTCAGGTCTTTCTGAAGCCCCCAGATACCAGCTTGAAGTTCATCGGGCTTGGTGTTTCGAGACAACATAACGCGTCGAGAGAATTCCATAATTCGTCGTCGCATGTGCTGTATGCGAATGTGGAGAGCTAGACTTCCAACGTCTTCGGCCTGGGGGTTCCGAGGTTTGTCGGGATCATGAATAAGTCTCTCGGTCGGTTGTGGAAGATCAAATTCAAAGTTGCGCTCATTGCATGGTAATCCTACATGGATCTTATCAGCACTCCAGAGAGAGTAGTCACGATAGCCGCCCGAGACACCCGAATCAATACAGTAGAGTGCCCACATGAGTCGACGGCGAGACTCTTGGGCGAGGAAACAAAGATTTGGAGCTTCGTGATTCAGACGCAAGGCTGCGGCGTATCGGGAAGCGATACTCAGCAGCATGAAAGCGCTTGGAGATTTCTTGGACAGGATACGATGCTTGATAATCAGGACAAGCGCCTGTACTTTGATGGTTGAAGGCCGAGTGTAATCGGCGAAAATGAGAGCCTCAGCATCGTCGATACATCTTTCACCATATTCCTTCATGCCCGGTCCCATATCCGTGAGGTACGAAGTAATGCCAATCAGGGCCAGCAGAAGTGCCTTTTCAACTTTGCCTGTGTTGTATCGTCCTTCCAGGGAGGCTCGATGGAGAAAAGAGAACATGGGAATGTGATGGACATGGTTGAAGAACTTGTTAAAAGTCCGGCCTATTAAAGCATCGAAGGACTCATCTGGAAAGGGGCTACAGCTGTTGTTAGCCAGTGGAGGTTGAACTATAAAATTGACTTACACTTCAGGTGCGAACCCTTGAGGCGTAGCGGTACTAGCCGGGTCGGTCAACCCAGGATCGCTGTCGTTGTGACCATCTTCTCGATCACCTTCTTGACTCTGCGGGCTTCGGCCTTCGCCCCTCATTGTAATGCGCGCCCTTTTGCTTGGTCGGTAAACGCATTCAATGCCTTGGGAGCGACAGCGATCGCATGAGGGCATGTGTCCGGAACATCGGGCTTTTCGACTATGACAGCTGATGCAAGCTTGTCGAACTCGGCGACGCGGCAGAGCGCCAGACAAGGCACCAGCGTCGCCGTCGTCGTAGGAGCAGGGAAAGCCAAGTCGCTCGCAGTTGGAGCAGATGTCGCGCGCACCATTGCATCGTACTTTTCGAGCGCGGCAGGTGACGCAGGTCAGAGACGATTTTTTGGGTTTGCGGTCGGGAGAATTGGCGTGAGAGGCTGGCTGAGATGGGTTCACGGATTGCTGAGGGATGCCCGGAGCAGAGGAAGTGTTTTGGACAGGGAGAGGAGAGTCGAGGGAGGAAATGAGGTTATTCGGGTGGTCGCCAGCGGCGGAGGCGAGATCCATGGCGACGAGGTGGGAGGTTTTAGGCGCATGGAGGGACTCAAAGACTGGGGATCATGAATATGAGCTTCAGCAGCGAGTTCCGAAGTTTCAAGAGCAATCCACCGAGACCAACGTCAAGTCCGACGAGGGTCTTGAGGTGGGGAAAACGATTCTGACTGTAGGTAGCTTATTTTATTCAGGTAGAAGAAGAAATTGAGTGACGAAGGTGGTGATGATGATGTTAGGTTTGGTTTGGTTTGGTTTGGGTGGGAGTCAGAAGGCGGGCAACTGCACCTGCACAGACAAACAAACAACGTACGTACGTAGCGCAATGGAAGGTAGCGCACATAGTGGGTAAGATAAGGAAGGTGTGGCCCTGGCCTGGGGTTTCTGGGTCTAGGTCCGGGTTCTGCGTTGGTGGGAAAGCGGGACCGGAATGGCCTACACTACAGTCTGTTTACGGGTGGGTTGGGTGTATGCATCCTAAAATTTTGGTGTTGATACAGTGGAAGCTGCTGTATCTGATGATGAGCAATGTCAGATCTTCACCCAGATCAGACATACAAAAGTCTAAGTCAAGCACGCAATTAATCTTTAAACTGACGTATAAACTGACATTTTGCCTCTCAATTTGACGAACCTCTCTGGTCTCCGGCGATAAAACTCATGGAACGACATTGTGTGGACCGCCATTTGGCCCACAGCCTAAGCTTGCTTGGCAGAAAAAGCTGTACCCGAGTCTCTCCCATTCGCGAGCCACGGATGTCACGAAAAGGTCACCGCTAACAATATTCGCAGTGAGAGAGTTGTATCTCTCTATTTCTCCCGGTCCGTGAAACGTCGTTGTTGGGCTATTTATCTATCGGCGTCTAAAATAGAGATCTCTCCTCCAAGCTATGATGGAAGCATTACACGAGTCAGTTAAGCTAACGAAACGAAACGGGGAACAAAAATCAATCAGGCACCTGATGCTACACAGCATTACAACGAGAGGTCCGAACCAGCCAATCCATTTCTCCGTCTGGTTCTCGCAGAATTTTCCCGGACCTTTTTGCCCAGGCTCCGACTGGAATCTGCCGAGAAAGACGTTTCGAAGAAACGCATCATCGGTAACTCTATTGACGATGTGACAAGTGAGCAAAACCTGGGGATACCAATGAGAGACAGAATGGACCGAGAAGCGACGCCTTCAGAAAGGGTCAGGCCCGCTCGATCCCGGCGCCTTGGGCTTGATAGTCTCCGCTACGAACCAGGTTAATCGACCGGGATTAAGCAAACTTTTTGAACGTTGTTGACCGATGCAACCGGTCACAAAGAGACAATGAACGGGATAGACAATACGCAAAGACAAACATTATCGTCATGTTCAGCGAATTCCACGCATAAATCTCGATCCTTCAATCCTTGGAAACTGCAAGACTCTCCTTCAGGACAACCCAATCGGTCAGGGATACCGACGGTCCGAAGTGAGCTGATCAAGGTCGCGACCAACCGAAGCAAACATGGACAAATCCTCTGTTAGCGCCTGTATCTAGCGGATATGCAGGGTGACGCTTGTCCTATTACCGCCATTCAATCAATACCTGCGTCATTTATCCGACGGCCGCTCCGACTCCCGGAATATCATCGTTTTACCCCCCGGCTCCAGCTCGTATTCCCTGCCTCCGTTGAGATGCTTGGGTGGTGTCTTGCCCGTAGATTTATCTGCTGTTGGACGTGGCCCAGAGTCTGTGGCGTATGTACTTTGAAGAAATCTGGCGAAACCGTCTTTGAGTCACTATTTCACATCTCAGCAATATGGTGGTTGTCATGATCATGTTGGTATTGATCTTGGCTTAAATCTCTTCGAATGTCATGATCATCAGCCAATGTCGACTCTCTGGCCATGTACGAAGCCACACAAACAACTCTCCATAGCTTGCTGATGGCCGATGCACAAGATCTAATTAAGGCATTAAACGACTAGCGTGCAAGGGAGATCTAACCTGCATCGAAACCAGGCTTTGGTCTAGCCACGCTATTGATGGGCCCAGCTCGTCGATGCCAACACCCCTGAGAGAACTTCACCGGCGAATGAGGTATAATAGACACTTTGGCCAGCAAGTCAAACCTGAATTGCTATCTCTCCGCCTCTCTTGATGTTCTGGATCACACGACTTGATATCAGCGAGCACTAGCACGAGCTTGAGAGAGCTCCCCAACTCTTCCCCGCAGCTCAATTTAGCTGCCAGACTAACAATAGTTGCTAGACTAATCTGCTCAAGCGAGTCGTACTTGTTCACATCCATTCTGTCAGTTACACAGATATACAGACATGTCGATGGACAAAGCGTCAAATTTAAATCTTTGAGACGAGCATCTATGAATTCGTTCCTGATTCCTCGCACTTCTATACTCACAAGGAGCAGATCATATGATTCTAAAAGCGCTGGAATTACGCCCTACACCTAATAACCTTATTCCGAGTATAAGAAGAAAGTTAAGTGCTTGATATTATTTATCTGTCGAGGATTGATCTCAATAAGTAGAACGAAAGTATTAAATAAATAATTAAACAAACAAATTTCCATACAAGAAAAAGAGCATGGTAGTTATAGACATCTACAAATATAAGAGTATCAAGCATCAGACCAAGCCTCAGATCAGGGCCCTGCCTCCAAGATCCTGCAGTGTATCTATTAAATCCAATGATCATATTCCCCGGCCGAGACCCGTATCTGATCCCCGTCCGGCCCGGTCCGTGGGAGCGGAGGAGGACCCTGCGTCTCGGCAGTGGGGAGTGAGGATGCTACGTAGAGGTCTTGGCTTTCAGCTGGACTCAAATTCACTCTTCTCGTGGATGTGCGGCCCTTCTTTACGACTGTTACCCCTGTCACGGAGCGAACACGTCCAGAGACTGTCGAACAACCTCATTGAGGATGCCGTGGATCCATTGACCAGGGTGGCCAATTTAAGAGCCTCCCGCTCAATGGACCTTTAGAACAGCTTCTCAGTAAATAGAGGAACCGTAAATATCACTATGCTGGGATCAATGACCACGATTGGGATCAGATGGAGTACTGCCCAGACTCCGAAATTGGGCAAGAGATGGCACACATGAGTAAATTTCGTGTCATTATTCCTTATCGCATTATTTCCTCTCAGAAGATGCCTCCATCTTCAGTACATATACTGCTCGTCAAAATCCGTAAAGAGCCCATTCAAGTCCTGATTTCCGGCCATACTCGATGCCCATGCATTTAAATCTAGCCCTCCGCCATAAGGCAGACCAAACATCAAATTTTGATCTGTAACGGGGTCTCTGATGCCCCAATTCGTCTGCTGTTCGGGAGATTGCTGCTCACTTTCTGCTTCAAGTGGAGCTGCAGGAGCTGCATCATGACTGTCGTCGACGAAATCGGATTGTCGAAGAAGACTGTGTATCGCCAGTCGCTGGCGGATATAGGCATCTTTGGCGAGCTTCGAAGATTGGGCCGGATTTGGATCAGTCGTTGTTGTGATGGCGCGGTGGTCTGAAGACTCGAGCCACGCTTTGTGTTGCTGTATAACTCGTTCAAGTTCTTGTCGCTATCATCATGTCAGCGGCTTGAATTTCAGGGGCTTGGATAAGCTTACCATGGACTTCAGTTGTTCTGAGAATGCAAAGTATCGTGTGATGATATCTAGGCACAGCTGTGCCTTATTGATGGCCATCTGCATGGGCAGTCCTGTATTGTCCTTACCTGTGTATGTTCCGAAAAGCACCAACCTGGCCGCATGGTATGCACAGATAGCTGCTTCAAACTCAAGTATTTCATTCTCCTCCTTGTGCTGCACAAAATCCGATAAGACCTTGACGATTTGCTCTGCGTGCGACAGGCACTTGTCTTTCATCAACCCCTTCTCGGCTGCGGAAATACCCTCAATCATGGGTTCTGGTGTAGTCTCAGGATATCCAGTGAGGAAGATTCGGTAAAGATCGCAGTGGGTCAAGTGCCAGTTCATGTGCTAGTCAGATAAATTAGCTAAGTCAGAGCGTCATGCAATGATGCTTACCATTACAAAGTATTGTGGTGATAAACGAATGTCTTGTGTATATGAGGGTGGGTATTGATCACAAGGCGCAAGTCTGGTCCTTAAGCGAAGAAGATCATTCTGGAACTTTTCCATCGAAGAAAGGAGTTCGGGGAGATTGACCTCTTTCACGTTTATTCGTCGATTGAGCCTTACAATCGCTCTTCGAATGAAAGCCACCCGCACAAACGCTGCCCGGGTTCTCAGGACCTCTGGCTCGAGCCCCTTAGCAGGCTGTAAGTATCCAGTAGGGACGTGTCGTTCTTGCTGAAAGTCGGCGTCTTCGCAGGGTAGTTGTAAGTATATCGTGTCGGCATCGAAAAGTTCGAACTCTTTCAGCCCAACGCAAAAGCTATCCTCAAGCAAGGACAGAGACCAAAATGTTCGCCTGCGAACTTCTTGAGCGACAGGACTTAATTTGGAGTGTTCATAGTTGAGCCGTATCGCTGCAGCCCATCTAGCTGCAAGCCCAGCCATTATGAATGCCCTGGGGAACTGTCCCACAGCAGCTCTATATCGTATTAGGAGGAGGGACGCCTGTATCTTGAAAATGGAAGGCTGTTCGAGCCGGTCAAGTATAAGCTGCTCAGCTTCTCCAGCCCATGCATCGCGCTCGCCCTGACATTGGTCGAAGTAGATAGCCGTGATAGAGCAAATGGCCAACTGAAGCGCTCGATCGATAGTCTTGTCGTGACATCTTTGGATGACTGTGGCTCGGTGGAGGAAGCAGAAGGCAGAAAGGGGATAGAGCCGCTCGAAGTACTGATTGACGAGCGATATTATCGCATCGTCAGGAATGAAAGGAGGGCCTTCTTCTATCGAGTCAAAGGGGATTGATTGGGAGCTTGAAGCGATACTTGGTCGTTGTTTTCTGGGTGAAATAGCAGCCTGAGATGTTGTCACGGACACCGAGTCGTCTCGAGACGACGAAGCTTCAGTTGTTGATGACCCAGCTTTTGAGACATATGTGCACGGTCTGTTTCGCCTTGTACAATTGGTACATTTCGGAACATCGCCAGAACATCGGACCTTCATCGCCCGACATTCCTGACAGGCTTTCGCGCCGCGACATTTTGGCGGTATACGAGGCGCAGACTGGCCATTGGAGCCATCCTGTTCAAAGGAACACTGAAAGTTGAGTCGTTCACAGGTACGGCATTTAGGAACTGTGCCGTCACATCGGACCTCCAGGAGTTAGTACCGACCGAGTACCGGAGAGTAAGTTTGTACATACCTTACGGACTCGACATTGGACGCAAGCCGCTTTCATTTCAGGTTTTCGCAGTGCTGTTGAAGAGTCTTTGGAGAACCTGGCGAGCCGACATTCCAATTCACTGAGGGTTATAATTTTCAACGGCGGATATCTCTTTTCCGAGATATTGGTGCTATCGACTGTAGTGACTTAGGGCAGAAGTGTCATATCTGATAGTGCAAGGAACAAGCTCTGTTCCCTCGCTAGTACACTACAAATGCACCTCGGAAAGGATCAAGTTCCGACCATCTTCCTTGGTTGCAGCTGTAGAAATTGGAAGCACGCCATTCTGTGCAAAGAAGGTAACTTGATCTCGTCAACCACGGGTGTCCAATAAAGTTATCGGGTACTCCTCGTCACATCACTTTGGCCCGCGATGGCGTGCGGGGTCTCCGCAAAATGCGACACCCTGTATCCAATCATAAGATTCAATGACCGATACGCGCATTAACCATGTGTTCATGGTTGAGGTGATGTTTGCGAATCTCCGGGTTATTTCCTGCAACTCCCCGATGTTCCTTGTCAAGGCTCACGTCAAGTTGCAAGTGAAATAAAAGACCAAGACCTCAATTGAGTTGTCTTGGTCAGCGCGCCAGTTCTTGGCTGGTACGCCATGGAACAAAGACTACTGTTTCCTACCGTCGAGCCATCGAATGTTCTCAAGGCACAATGACGAGCATCGTTCAATCGCCTACTCGGGCCATGTTCTTCATCCTTTGCGAAGGCCATGACCGCTTCAGCAGAATTCGTGGGCCCTCGAGTATTCTCCGAGAACCCAGAAAACGCATGTAGCCACGGGGCCGCTGGTGTTTGCAAGTTCTGCCACACACAACGGGCTCATAATGTCTATATTGAGGTCCCGGGCACATGGCCAACGGGGCTCTTTGAGCATATGCCCAAACCAGATGGTCGGTGGAAATTTCTCAGTCACAAGATCCACCAATACGTGGGAGTATGGCATGTTGATTGATCAACGACAGCTTGTCCAGCAATCACGAGCAAGATCTATTGGGGCTCTTGCTTGATCACTGGCTCTCTTTTAATCTCAGTGAACCCAATGTTCTGGGCAACCCGAGTGGATTGATCTTCAGTATCCTCTTGCTTGATCCCTCGGCTGTCCAGATCGGAATTCTGTTCGAATGGAACTGGAAGAGCTGCAAGAGAATTTCTCTGCGCAACTCCAGCCTCAGGTAATCTCTCCTGGGCCACTTGCGCTGCTTGTCGCGCTGAGCTATTTTCGCGGCCTACCTGACGCCTATTTGGCTGTCCCCTTCTACCTCTGCCATTAACCCGGCCGCGAGCTTGAACGCGACCGCGATGGCGGCGGCCTACCTGACGCCTATTTGGCTGTCCCCTGTTACCTCTGCCATTTCCCCGGCCTCGAGCTTGAGCCCGACCGCGATGGCGACGACTCAAACTTGGACCATGGTATTGGACTGGGGCTTGAGCTGCTTGATACACCTGACCCTGTGGAGGCGGAGGCATATGCACTTGACCTTGAGCTGCTTGATTTACCTGACCCTGTGGGGGTAGAGGTACGTATGCAGGCACAGGATTCGCAAAAGGATAATATCCCGGTGGCACCGCATTTTGGTACATCACCGGAGCGTAGGGAGGGCAGATGCACGGTTGCGGCGGCATAGCATAAGGGACTTGTCCAAACGCTGGATATGCCACAACTGGAGGAGGAGGGGGAGGAGGGAAAGGAACGGGCGCTTGCCCTGGGACACCTCCATTTTGAGGATGTCCCATGTTTCCCATGAAATACTGACCGCGTCCTCGTCGGAATCGGCCTCTGCGGCTGTTGCCACGAGCTTGGTTGTTCATCGTTGCGGCTTCCGCTGCTGTTGTTTTTGGATAGGGAGCAGAAAGATTGACGATGATGAAGTTAAAGAAGAAGGAAAAGAGAGAGAAAGGTAGGAGAGGAAAAGAAAACAAAAGGGAAGCAAGAGCCTGCGCGCATGCCCCTGCCTGCCGGTCCTGCCACTGCCAAACACCTGATGCAGTTCATGACTGCTGAACTTGAAAGCAGGCTATTAAGTAAATAAT
>JABEEJ010000637.1:0-36909 GCA_013363135.1 Fusarium brevicatenulatum
GGTTGGATCTGACCGCTCCCGCTCGTCGGGGACATATAACGCAGTATCGGAATCGTGTGCATCGTTGAAGCTTGCCAGCGCCTTGCGGAGATGAGCTCGTAAGGGCTTTGATTCCCCAAAGCCGCCCATCAAGACGACATGCTAGTTTCTCTTAGTTCAGTCACATCCCAGCAAAAATCAACGCCACTCACGTCGGGTATCAGGCCACGTTGTGCCGTGGCTTGTAGCTGCTTCGTCACAAGCATAGACACCTCTTCACATACATGTCGGTAAATTCCGTTAACGTTCTCACTATTAAGATGGTCAGACCAAACTCATCTGGTGACTGGACTAGCGGTAAGGTACTTACGCCTGTATTGTCAATCGATTAGGGCAAGGTGGTTGATCGTCTCTCGCCTGGTTCCGACTCCCGGGGTCGGACCGAAGCCCGAAGACCTCGAACTCACAATCTTTGCTTTTCTGAGAGACAACCCACCCAGGCTTGACGAGGTACTCAAAGTCATGGACTGCCAACTTGCGGATGTGACCTTCTAAAGTTACGTCACCTTGATTCAAATAGTCATGGTTTGCAAGGAGACTCTCTAGGAGTTTCCGGAATCCATTGTTCAGTGCATTGGAACCACAGTTACCACCTAGAGAAAATACTCAGTCAGAACAGCCCACCACAGGTACAGTATAGGCTACTCGCCGCTATGATGCGCCAGCTGTCTTTCGAGCCGAAGAGGAACATCGCGAGTGACAGTATAAGTTAAGGCATCACAAGTACCTCCGCCTGCATCAAGGATCGTGAAAACGTCTCCCTCCTATAACTGGTCAGTCTGGTGAGAAATTTCACAAGCCAAGAATTTGATTACCTCGATTATTGAAAGGCCAGAGAGTAGCCACGTAGCTGCAGCTTCTGGCTCTGTTATCATAAACACTCTAGTGACACAGTCGTAGCCAAAGTCAACACCTGGGAAATTGACGCGCTTTGCGGCGATAGCGATACATGTTTGCATATCTCGCAGTGCACTTTGTCTCCATATCACAGGGACGCAAATGACCAACTCTGTAGATGTAATAATGGTGCTCCCTGTAATCTCAGACTTGGCGTGACTGAGCAAGTTTGTTAGGTAGTCAATGGTCACCAAGAGCACCATCTCGTGAAGGGGGATCTGCCTTGAGTAAGGACCATTCTTGGATAGTCGGAGGAGAGTTTCGACGAGTTGGGGGTTCTGAATTTCGTGATTTTCTGATTGATTTATAAGATTCTTAAACCCGTACAGCAGAGAGTGTGTGTTGTCAGAATGTGACATAACCTTGGCCATATGATGCTGCACTTGGAATCCCCATTGTACCCGGTCATTCCCCGGACGGACAGTACCTGGTGGTTCGCTCCTTAGCTCATCCAGAGGTCGAAAAACCCAGTCGTTGGGGTATCGCATCAGCGTTGGGACTTCCAAGGACATCGAAGTCCCTCTTTGCATTAATATCTCATATGGGTATGCCCGGACTGTCCTGACGGCCAGCTGAGGGCGTTCTGGGTGAATTCCTCCAGGGAGAAGGGCGTAGGAGACTGAGGAATTAGTTTCGCCGAAGTCAACGGCAACGACAAGTTTACTCGGGGTCTTAAAGAGAGGCATTGTGATGATGTGGGATAAGAAGGAAATGTTTTAGAGAAAGGAAGAAAAGAAGGACATTTAAAGATAAGCATGGAGGGCATGTAGGTGGCAGCCATGGCAGCCTTATTCTGTACGGGACCAGGGAGCAAATGCTGCTTGCGGTATTGTCCTACAGTTTGTGCACTGATGACTCAACGGAATCCAAACAAGCGAGGAACAAACTGTGACATGGCTTGCATTACTACTTGTCTGTCAAGAAAAACTACCTGTGGTCAATTTTGTGAATTTCTATAGTTTGATTGTACCCAACAGAAAACATATGATTGTTTATTTGTCGATAGGTAGTTAAAAAACATGAAGGGCATATGTTATCCCAGCTTCGAATCTTTGCACAATCCCAGTCTGCTATTTTCTTTATTGTCAGAGTTTTGGGTGTCCGCAGGTTTACGTCTGCCAATTCACTGTTGCTCTTCTAGTGTGGTTCCATTACATATGCAGATATCCGATGCCTGTGAAACAAAGAAACGCCACTGGCATTCGTCAAACAAAGGAACCAACACCTCGCGATTATCAACAAAGCCGAAAAATCATTCACAAGACTTATCTCAAACGTCACCTTTACAACTTTACAAATTCACAACTTACTGGATAGACTCATCATGATGGATCCAAATACCCCACGTAGTCCAAAGAGAACTAACGAAAGCTCGTACAACTTAAGAAAAAGAACCAAGACAGTCCAGTACGCTGACAACCCCCCAAGGAAGGGATCCGACAAGAAGCGTGTTCCTGGGAGAAGGCAACAAAGGCAGCAGAGAATGTGGGAACATGACGAGAGCTGCCAGCTTCTAGCCCACTTCCAATGGAGCTTTAGCAATGGCGTTGATTTCTGGACTACGGCATTTCCCAAATTCCAAGACACTGTCCAACGAGCCTTCACCAATGACCAGGCGAAGAAACAGCTGCAGCATCTATCGAGCCAGCATGGCCAGATGGAAGGCGGTGATGACTATGCCAACTTGCTCGAATCTGGCCTCGATTCGTTGAACCTACCAGACGAGATCGCCAGGAACGTTGATCAGTTCTTGAACCGTATACCCGACATCAGCGTTGGACAGTCTGCAGACGATGCGCGTTTGGACTCTCCAGAGAAGTTGAAAGCCGTGAGTATGGCCGCGTCAAGTCAATAATACCACTCTTCTCTTATCTCGTGCTGATGAACATGCGGTCACAGATATTGCCGGACGAAGAAGGCGCTGCAACCGCTGGCCTCGTTGATCAAGGCTCCTCTGTAGACCCCGGTCAAACAACAGCAGCGCAACAGTTATCTCAAGCTTCATCGCCCCTCGGCTCGATTAACCAACTTGTCGAAAACTCATCCCCAAAGAGCGGTGAAGCTTCCGTCGAGAAAGGCTTCGCCGATTCCCTACCGCCCACTAGAAGAGAAATAGTGGAAATAGAGACCCAATTAATTGCGTCGCTGATCGAAAATGGGCGGCTCAAGAGAGAGCTAGAGGAAAATTACAAACCCGACGCCCGCGTGCTGCACACACTTCAGCGATTTCTGGATGGTTCACACATGAGGGCCCGACGCAGAAGAACCTTCGACGCCAACGATCCAGGTATGAGCTCAAAAGAAATCTCCGGGGCATACGCGAGCTTGTTTTACAATATGCAAAATGCATGTTCCCAAGCATGCCGACATGACTCAGAAGCACCAGACAAACAAGCTTCTTGCAGTGATCTCGTCGAGTCCTGGGCTCTTGTTACCTTTAAGAGAAACCTGAAAGATTGCATTTCTCAAGTCAGAGAGTCCAAGCTTTCGAAAGACAAGTTGCTCCTAGGACTAGTAGGTTCAGCAGTTATCGAAATGGTATTCGAGCCAGCCTTCCCAGCATTCATTCAAGCGCCCAATCCTGTGGCGGAAGCCTATCGGGAGCTCATCCTTGATATCTGTAAGTGCTTGCAGCATTGAGGAAGACCATGGCTAATCCATGATCCAGCGGGTCCCACTGAGCTTCATGAAGCAGACAGCAATGTTCTAACAAATCTCATCAGGGAGCATGAGCCCGAAATCATCAAAAGAAAGGTTGATGAACTGGATCTTATCCTTCACAAACACTTGGATTTCTTCTTCTTGTCTCCAAATGGCGAGACTGAAGACCAAGAAGGAGCGACAAGGCAAGATGACGTTTTCACTTTGTTTCTCACAATGGCGCTGGAGTTCAAGATCGAACTCACAGCGAACACCACGCGACTCAAGTTCTTCTACTATGCACCGGATGAAGCCTTTGATGATACACGTATGGAGCGATGCATGTTTGCGGATCGTGAAAAAAACACCATCAAAGCCTGCTTGTTCCCTCTTCTCTTATTCGCGCCGGAAACACCAACTTTAAAGGAGACTGTGCTCGACTACAATACCAAATACAGCACGTACTTCACAAGGATATTCGAGGGGAGCCATCTTGATCTGCAATTGGCGGCAAAGGCAATCGTGCTGACCTAGGGCAGGGTGAGGGAGAACAATGGAGGGGGTCTGACAGGAATCCTTTTGTATGCGAGATGAAATTTGTAGACACTCTTTTCTTTATTTATCGTCATGTTGAACCGAAATGTTCCTTTTGATAAACATCCATGGCTTAGTCTCAGGTGAAATGTTTCAGCAAGTATTCTTTTTAGTGAATTAGGACCGCGGTAATACAAGAAGTTGCTGGCCTTTTGGCTTCCGAAAGAGAATATCTTGCCTGTCCTGATAACGGATCGCTGAGCAGCTGTCTGGCTGTGCGTTGGCCGCTGCCGTGATCAGGCGTTCAAGGTGTGAAATTACGTAGGACTGGTGAACTTGTGAAGGTGGAAACGAATGGAACAACGTGTCAGCAGATCCACGGTGAGGGAAGATGAAAGCCGCTTGCATCATAGAAAATCACGCAGGATCTCCCGTCCCATTTTCCACTGGAACTTGACCATACAATATGACAGTTTCGTCTGTAGCAAGATGAGTGCTGAGATACCGGGATGCAAGCAAGCTTAAGAGTAAGTCAGACATCGAAGTGGGAGTTTCTGCAGAACAGAGACCCCTAAGGAGGTGGAAGGTTGGGTCTCTAAGTAGTTATCTATGCCCAGTGCTGTAGCAAGTGTGCATGGTGCGTGTTAGTAATATCTGGTAAGATACGGATATATGGCAACTGATGGCGATGGGGTGAACCTTTTGTCAACACATAGCGAAGAGGAGAGTGCGCGTCGCCGTGACAGTAGTTCAGTGGCTCGCGGCCAAGCCACCAGGATCCTGTCGATTCAACTTGTTGTAAGAAGTCACCAAGTTTAAGATTAATCTATCAACCTTTTCTGAGTGCCCACACTGTCCAATTGATTGGGTGTTCTCGTCATAAGTCCAACTCGCCATACTTTCAGGCTAAAGTGCAAGAAGAGTACGAGAAGTCAAATCATCATACTTTGCATCAAGAAGAGCCTGAAAAGCGGTCATCTATAGTCTGGACCATAAGACTTTCATCCGTAGGCTTCAATTTAGGTTCGTCAAGAGATATCTGTGTGATGATGTGTGCTTCCTTGCGTGTCTAAAGAAACTCACTCCTGTGGTGTCTCGTTTGACTCTTAGCTAATGATGTTTGAAAGTAAAAAGCTATACCAAGTATTGGAAAGCGATATGAAGCTTATTTCGCAGCCAATGATAGATTGGTAGTCCCCGAACCTTATCACACTTGAGCTATATTCCAGTGAGTCATGGCAAACTAAGTCGTTCACGTGCACAATTTCACGAACTCACGGCAGATCGAGTGAACATGGGCCCTACAACGTGACTAATGTGGGTTCTTCAACTCTGTTCCGTCCTCTCTTTAAGTACGCGTCCTCCCCTTTTGCAGAACCGCAAAATTCTCTGCCTGCAAAGTTCTCTCACCATTCTGTTGTCTCACATTTTGACCTTTCTTTTCATTCGCCACCATGGTTTCTCTCGCACAACGACTGGGTAAATGGTGCCAGTTTCGTTTTAAAAATCTGACGGTCAATGTCCCTATCACGAAAATCACAAATACTGGAACCCTTGGTCTACTATTCAAGGACAAGGATTCATACGAGATGAAAGATGTAGACGGGCCATCTGGTCGCGTCTTTGTGGACTATATAATGTCACACACTTATGAAGTCGACTACGAGACCGCAGAGGAAGACGAGGATATGGCTTTGAGAGAGTACAAGATTGCACTCAAGGCCTGGGCTATCGGATGCATGTTCCGCATCGACGGTCTAGTTGACCTAGCCAGCGACCATGCTGTCAAGTTGGCTGAGCTCCTGCATCCTGTTCCGGCACTGGTGGCGACAGTTGATACTCCCTTGGTGATGGAGCATATCACCGGCATCATCCACGGAATCGACTATTTAACTGAGAGGCTTCTGCAGACCGTGACAAGACAAGGGGCGACAGATCTTCTCTTGCGCGTGAAACCTCCCAAAACAGTGGGTTGGCTGTGGGCGACGGTCCAGTTGATGCGGAAAGCCCATGGTTTAGGTCTGGAACGAGGCTGGTATCTGATTCGCGAGACCCTTCCAACCCTTATGCCGGGATTGCAAGAATGTCTGCCGCTTCTACAAGAAATCAGACAACTCACACGAGAAATTGAGTATGGGGCGGCCCCTGAAGCTATTGACCCCTTCGATGACGATGACGATGCCGTGGAGCACGTTCTGATTCCATTCAATCACTGGATCCCAGATGCCAAGCTCAAATGTGGAAAAGTCATACGCGCCATGGTCAGAAACTTCAACAGTAGCCAGAGGATCGGCACCCGCAATAAGGAGAAGCCGGCCGAGAGGAACAAGTACCTTTTTATAATTCATTCTATTTCATCAGATCATCTTGAAGATGATACAAAGACAACAAGCTCCTTCAAGCATCAAGCTCAGTATCTCATTTCAAACGAGAGCACCTGCAGCTGGAACTGTCCCGCCCCTTCTCACATTTGGGAGTGAGACAAAGGGTACAGGATTGGTGTCTACATCGGGCAACACTCATACCTTCTTCTAGCTCGACTACTGCATCAAATATGCATACAAACCACGACTCAGCCTAGCAGTCCTTGTATTTGGAGCGAGAGGTGACACAAGAGTCGACATCTTCAGACATTTCTAACTTTCTTCACCCCCACATCAGAGATGCCCCATGCAGCAACTCGGTCACAAAATTACAACAAGTCAGCCCAGTGCTTCGGGATGATGCATCAAACACACAAAATAACAATACTCATCTTTCAACATATACTGTTGGAAATATTCTACATCAATTCAGGATATGGCTATTGCCTCTTGGAAGACGAATTACGAGATACATCTTTTTATATACACACTAGCGAGAGAGTTATTGGAGTTCTGTTTACTAGCAAGTCAGATATAATGATAATGATACACATGATTAAGTTGTCTGAGATGTTTGCTGTATGGGATGCGAAAATGAGTGTAAAATGATCGTGACAAACAACTCGGAATGCTCCAAAATGCCATATCTTGATCTTATATCTTGAGCTCTAGTAAGTCCTGAGCCAGCGAAAAGAGCAGTGGAACAATTATAAGACCCACGTCATTGCGATTAGCATCTGATTCACTGCCAGGCAGAGTTGAGTAGGTTTTTTAACATCAAGTGTGATTCACGAGCTCCACCGGCGCAGGACCAAGCGCCAAACACCTCACAAGTAAAGTCTTCCGAGATCTGCCTCTCACTCCCGCATCTCTTCTCTCTTGCACCTCAAATTTCTTCGCTGGTGCCTTTCTTACCCTTTCATCAACCCACGAAACTCGGTACAAGATGGCGGACCATAACGATGCCGGACCAAAGCGCTCGTGAGTACTTACCTATCCGAAAATGAAACTTGTTCTAATAGGCGAGCAGGCCTTACGCGAATGATATCTGTGCTGTTTACTTCTCAGGCCAGGGCCCTCTGTACATCCCTTGCTCATTCCTCAGTGAGGAGATGAAGGAATTCGCAGATTTCGAAGGCGGCAATTCTGCTCACCCGCTGGCCAAGATGTGGCTGGACGACATCGCGATCGATGTAGGTCATGTCATCATTCACTACCTCGTCACGGGTACCTACCAGTACCTCCAGCACATGAAGGAGTGGGAAAAAGAGGAGAAAGACTTTTCAGCCGAGTTCGCGGCTGCTATTCGTGTCTACGTCGCTGCCAACAATCTGCCCTTGCCCGCCCTTCGTGAAATGGCTAAAGGGGAGATCCTTCGCGTCGGCGACTGGCTTAGCCTCCCTGTCTTGATCAAAGTCATGGAAGAAGCCGCCCTGCCGTTTAAGGAGTACCCCGGAATCGCCGCGTACGTCGAATCGCGACTTTTGTCTTTCTCTGAAAGCGCAGCCATGGAGGACGGCGAACACCATGTTGACAAGACACTCCTTGCGCTGGGTGCTCCGGATACTTTGAGCCAGGTCGTACTGCGCAGCGTCCTGCTTTCTAAGGCTTCCCGAGGGCTTCAGATGGAATCACCAACCTACAAGTATTCGTGGGACAATCCTGAAATCGAACTGCGCCCTACCAAACAAGCCATGGAATGGGCCGAAAATCTTTCGTTCCGAAACGCTGTAGCTGCTCGCCACGAAAAAGAAAATCTCCACCCACAGAAGCCCAAGGCGAAACAGAATGGGGAGAACTCACGCTGGGGTTGGCAGCGAGTTGGAGCTCTTGAAGGCAAAGCGGAAAAGAGAGCTGAGCAACTTGCAAGTGAGAGAAAGTGGAACGCTCCGCGTTGGGATGCAGACGATTGGCCCGCCCTACCGCCAGTTTCTGAGGAAGGTTAGTAACAGTCTTACAAGGCCTTGAGTCGATCAAGTTCAATGCTAATTGCGGCAGTCGTTGATGCTCACGAACACTCGCCCGTTTTCTCCCAGGGGTGGGGTGAAGTTCCCAAGTCCAAGGCTATCGGGCGACACGACCAGTGCGACAGTTCGACCGTCATGCCTGGAATCTGGGTTCCTCAGCTCACACCTGGCTCCAGTCAGAACTCGCCAGAGTACGAAGGAGCCCTGAACTGGTAAAAGGACTTTCAGGCAACGCAGGATTGTGGAAGGAATGGTAGATTCGAGAACAATGGGGCTTCATATGGAGATCAGTATTGGACGGTGATGAAGGGCACAGTAGGCTAGCTCGTGATACACTGAATCTCCCCTCACTCGCAGCCTCGCTTGCTATCGTGATTGTCGTGAATCTGATCTGCTTGCTCCATGAAAATCACGTGACTAGGATGAAATTTGACTTCATTTAGCGAGAGCAACCTTTCATGTCAAAACACAACACATAAGAAATTCTAACAATAAACCTAGTCAAAGAGAACCAACGGCATTATGCAGACGTATTAAATTTGTTGATGTTCCATTGTGCTGCTGAGGGTGTGGTAGTGACGTTAGCTCAATTACTCATCTGGTGGATTTTCCATGAGGCACGTGACCGGCGTCTTCCACAGGTCACCGCTCAAACAGCAAACGAGCTGTTTGCACACAGAAATGCGAGACCAGCACTATTTCAGGAATGCGTTTCAGAATAGTCCCTCTAGAGTGACTGTAGCGAGCATGGATTGGCTTATCGCAAAGTGGCGCGGCTGATAAAGGTTTGTGCGGAAGTTGGTCCTCAGTAAGCGGGGGAATACCAGAGAAAATGATGATTCATATCTATTGCCTCCAATAAATCTGCGCCTCATGAGATCATGCGGTGCCATGCATGAACTTCAATTGCGCGGTTTTGACGTTATTGGGTACCGCCTCATTTCCACTTTCATAGGCTCAGTTTAACTCTAGTGGCTGGAGGGTTCTCAAAGTGCGAACAGATAAACTTTTTCACAGTCAAATTCGGAGCCACATCATTCGATTCGTGGCTGTTGGTGATTTGTTCTCCTCACTTAAACAGCCTTTGTGAGCTGGAGGCCACCCAGGGATGAAAAAAAAGTGGCCAATGGCGTCTCTGAACTTTGAGACAAAGTCAAACTGTAAGAGAAGAGTCGAAACATCGTCATCTAGGTATTTATTCGATGACATGCCCCGTGCAGCATCTGGATCCTTCTCTTCTCTTATCTCCTCTTCCACATCAAACCTTTAGCGTACCACGCTAACGAACTCACCCAGAAAACAACAACAACAACAAGTCTATTTGATCATGGACACGTCAATGTCTGCAGGCTGGCCGGGCAGTGAAGGTTACCAGGTCGCCATCGAAGTTCAGGAAAGAAATATCTTTCACGTCGGGTTGACGAAGATCCAGAAATACCCGAAGCTTTACAGTCAGGCCATCTATCATGCTCCATCGTACCCCTACGGCCATGTTCACAATGTCATGACATATCCCCCTTACGGGCCCTACCGCAACGGACCTCAGTACTACATCAACCTGCAAAAACTGCCTCAAGGTTCCGGACACATACTGTGGGAGTATCTGTCACTTGGGGCGCTTACTCGCCTCCAGGGCAATGCCCCCAAGGCGACGCAAGAATGGTACTTCAAAAGCATTTTTCACCTACATAATCTTGCGAACCAGTTCGACATGGAGGACCTCAAGTCGGAGTCCGCGAAAGAGATCTTCCGCAAGGCTCAAGAGATGGGTCTGATGGAGCTCATCAACCTCCTTGAAGAATTGAACTACCAGTCTGACTTGTTCCCAAGTCTTTCCGTGTACTTGGAGAAGCGACTGGTTGGTTCCGCTTTGGATTACTGTCAGGGAGGCAGCCAAAGTGCATTGGCCGAACTACAGGCCAAGCCATCACTCTCAGTCGCCCAGATGCTCTTGAAAGCACTCATAGAGATTAGCGAAGCTGGGTGCAAGTTGGGTGAACAGGACTCCATGGTGGGCGAGGTCTATACAAGGAAGCTCGCTGAGACAACGGCTGTTTCTGATATTCTCGGCTGGGATGAGCCCAAGGCTCCTGATACGAGATGGATCAACCCGAAGGGTCAAATGACGGGAGTGAGAAAGTCAGGTGGTAGTCAATTCTTCGGTGCCGCGGCCAAGCAGGCGACTAGAAGGGAGAAAACTAACTTTCCCGAACGGCCATTTGAGCGAGCAGCCGCGCGCGAACCAACTTTCGATTTTTCCGCTACGTTGGCTTATTCTCAGCCGCCTCCCGGTCCTATCGGTCCTATCGTTTTGGCAAGATGTAATCTACCTGTGCCCCCCGCACCATCCCGAGATACATCGACGACTTCGAGTCATAGAAGCATCCCTTACGCTCTCAGGGTAACAAAACCAGAGATTCAAGTGGAACGGATAACGAAGGCTGTGGGTCACCCAGAGCTGGAGATTCAACGACATCGGATGGCTCATGCGGCCTTTCAGAGGAACCTGCCGCAGACGAGATACGATGCTTCGAGCGAGAGAACGGCTCCCGGTCCTTCAACTACATCAGGTGAACCATTGTCGGATATAGCTACGGGTAACGATGACGATACTGAAGATGAGGCTACAGAAGCTTCCGATGGGCTAGTGACACCAACTGGATCCGAGGGGAACGTGCCCGAGGACACGATGACGTCCTTTGACACACCTTGGCGATCCTCTAGATCTTCTTCGGATACCTTGGAAGGCAACCCTGCTCAAGACGAAGGATATATGGATTGGTATGCTGAGTATGACTATAACTCCTAGACATAGTCCTTGAGATTTGGTTAAGACTTGTGGTTGGAAAAACGGATATACAGATTGAGTTGGATTAAAGGAAGAGATGGAATCAGAACCTGCGATACAACGAGGACGATAGTCTGGGGGATTCCCTTTGATCTTTTCACTACTCTCTCTTAGACCCCCCCATGGTTTATTCTGGTGGATCTGGTAACTGTCGATCCTGTATGGATGACTGCCGCCTATAAGGTTAAGCTGCTTTACGCTGCGAACACTGGCGATGAATGAGAAAATGATATACTGTTGATCCTGAGGTTGCAGATTGCTTGTGATATTAGTAATGGATATGAAATAGCCAGAAAATAAATCGCACAAGTCTTGGACAGATTGAACTACAACTTGGCGTCATAGGTAAGTAAGCCTCGAATTTGAAGAATGATCATGAACACTAAAGTGGAGGGAAACCCTAAGCATAAGTCTTCATGTATCAGGACATTCTGTGCCTTATTAAGTGAGGTAGGTCGAAGAACCGCAGCAAAACCTATTTCCATCGTTATACCAAATGTCACTGTCACTGACCGTCTTTGAGACGAAAATGGAAGGATAAACGTAAAACTTAGTTATCCTCAGTGAGGTTTATTCGTACTTGAAACCTGTGGCTCCTGATAAACTTCAGAATCTTCTTTCAGGAGGTGGCAAAGTTTGACGCCTTAGCACATTGAGCACGAGACAAACATACTTTTGACCCCGCAACAAATCGAATCTGCTGGAAAGCTCAGAGGATTCTATAGGTGTTTGATCTTTAGATAATCGTGTGTGGCTTCGGGGGCTGAAGGTCTTTTGGACCACAGAGTTCACCAGAGGTGAGTGTCAAAGTCATATCACCAAGCCCACTACATGATTGGGCGTTCAAATCATTTTGAGGGAAAGATACTTTCTATTGCGTGGGTGGTGTCTTGACTTTCTATGATGCCGGAAATCTTATCACACATATATATTCCACAAATCACCCGCGTCAGTGCCCCCCCAAACCTCTTCTTTTCATATTCTTCTTCCTTTCCTTACCTTGTTCGATGGGTAATAGCTCAAGCGCCATATCCCAAGGTCCAATCACCATGTCTCAAAATCTGCCAGCTCATTTCATCACGTCGTAAGTACAGTAGACTAACATGCATCCTTTTAAGCTAACAAACATGTAGACCCTACGCAGACACCTTTGCCAAGGTCCTGTTGAAGGGAAATTCGATCACGTGGGTCCACAGAGGAGTCATCCCAGGCCATGTTCTATCGAGCGAGACTACAGAAGAACTTGGATCCAAGAAACCTTCGCCGATCTTGGATATGCAGAACATTGGAAATGACACAGCCCACGTAATCATCCATTTCTTCTACACGAAGCAGTATAACTGTATCAAACCCTGGGGTATCTATGGCGATACAGTGAAGGGCTATGAGCTCAAGGTATCGCATTCAGTCATTGAAGCCGCTAGAAAGATGAAACTGCCTGCTTTGGCAGACCTGGCAAAGAGACAATACATGCGTGTCTGCCGTGAAATGGATTTCTTCAATCTCGTCGCCATCTCGGGAAAGATGTACATTGATACCAAAAACTTCCCAGAACTTGAGCAGCATATCTCACTTCACCTCGAAAAGGTGCTTTCGGACCCCTACAGCGAAGGTGCATCTGACTTCCTGAGCCAGACTACTTCAAACAGTATTACGGATATACTTGTTCGAAAGTTGCTCACAAATGCCCGGGAAAAGCTAGCTAGTGAAACCAAAGCAAAGGCCGATCCCCGAAATGAAACACAAGACATTCCTACGAGAACGCAACCTCCTTCGCAGGATGCTGTCACTGCGGAGCCCGAACTGTCGCCATTTCCATGGCAGCGTGGGGAGGTCCCGAAGAACCCGCAGCCAGAAGACAAAGGCAAGGGACCAGCCGTTTCTAAACCGGAAACATATGTTTGGAAGCTCCGCGAAAACACAATTCCTTACCACGAGTCTCGTGCTGCAAACGGGCAAGAGGGAGCTCAATCTGGGCCTTCAAGGGTGAGAGCTGACTGCGGCATTAGCCCTGAACTTGCGGCTTGCATCGCAATAGGCGGCCCTCGCCGTGAACTTGCGAGTCGCATCGCAAGCATGAAGGACTTTGTCGGTAAGTGAATACATAATCCAATGCGTTGATTGCCGCTAACTAATCGTTTAGCGGTTGAGAGATCGTCGGCTGTTGACTGGGAGGTACCCAAGCCCGAGACCGAGAAGTCCGAAAAGTCAGAGAGTGAACGAACAGAGTCTACCGTCGTTGATTCTGACGATGAGGGAGTCCTTGTTGAGTCGGAGACTCTACCTACTACGAAACCAAACACGGAGCATTCGCTTAACGTAAAAACGATGAATTTACTCCACTCGTACAACCGTTGGTAATGGCGCTATGAGTAGTCTAGGTTTTTGAGCTGTGACGGGCGTTGGATATGTTGGTCAAGGGACACTGACGTGGATCCTTATACTTTAGGATAGTCTATTAATATCGAAGCTTGGTGCAGTGGACAGAGACGCCCGCCTTGTCCGCCAGTTCAGTTTAAGATTGGAAAATACAATATATCGTTTGACCTCGGTGCCCATTATTAAATATTGTGAAATGAGATACCGGGAGCGCTTGCTTAAGAAACAAGATTCTTTTAGTGAAGAGCTATCAACTACCCTTTACCACGGCATGTCATGTGGGTAGTGTCGAGGTCAAAGCACGGCATATTCAAAGCTCTCAATTTGCTGATATGTCAAGTGACCAAGTGGCCTCACTGGACTTCCCTCCGGCCTGCAAAGGCAATCTATACAGCAGCTGCTTCCTAAGATCAGTCGAGTAGTTCTCACAGTAGCATAAATGGTAGGCATGAATGAAAGTTGGAGACTTCGATCTCGGTGGGCAGAAGTCTGACCACAGCAGTGATCTAGTTGGCACTATGCATTTCAACATCACTTATTTGTCCATAATGCAAGGGTTTAAAATGTATTGCAAATTGCTGGACAGTTTAGGCGCCACTGGACCTATCTACTGATGGAGTTAGTATTGGGTGATGCGGGAGGCCTACCAGGATGCGTCATAGCCAACACCAACATGACAAGAACTTCCATCAGCAGAGAAACCCTCTTTTACTTCTCTTCTTGTTACTTTGGAATCTATCTACATCATCTGGAATCAAAGAGTGTAAGGTCATGGATCGAGGCGATATGAAGTTCCCAGAAAAGTCGTACGTGCCCTGACCTACGAACAAAACATCCGAGAGACTAACACAGGGTCAAGGCAGTACACCGGGGACGTTTGTCAAATCCTCTTTCGGTCCCAAGGGCCCCTTATGATCCCTAGAACGATCCTCAAAAAATGCCCAAAACTTGCTGCACGACTGGACAAGAAACACATCTTCTCTAAACCACTCGAGACTGTCGATATTGAAGAGTACCCATTCTCAGTTGGGCACATAATTATTCACTATCTGATCACCGATAAATATCAGTGCCTCAAACCCGAAGGGGAAACGGAAGATGAAAGAAACTGCTCAGAGCTTGCGATTGCGTTTGAGGCTCATGCTGCCGCTGTTGATCTGGATCTCCCCTGTCTTCAACTCTTGGCATCTTCTGAGATGAGGAGACTGGAAGGGAAATTGAATCTAGTCTTGATCAGTCGGACACTGAACGACACAGAACTACCTCTCAATTTGTATCCGAAGATCGCGGCAAACTTCGTATCATGCGTCATGAGATTGTCAGCATCTCCCTCGAAGGGGTGCAAAAAAGAAATGGTGAACCAGCTTGGCGTTCCAGAGAATGTTGCTATGGTGCTAGTTCAATGCTTTCTTCGGTCTAAAGGCATTAGATTTACTCAAGACAATGCCAAAGAGACTGACCTGGGTGATGAGAAGGACTTGGATACAAGTCAACTCGCGCAGGAAGAACGTGAGCCTTTGATAACCCGAGAGGCTTTCGACAAGGAAAACTCTCAGAAATGTCAATCGACTATTGGGAGGGGTGTTAATGAGAAGATGGCTAGGGAGAGCTTCGCCAAGACCATTCATGAGTCCTGGGAGGCTGGTGGTGGAAGCCCATCGTCTCTACAAGACGCTCGTCTTCAGGACCTCCAAAATGTCTCTGCCAAGGTTGCTGAAGACCTGGATACCTGTAGAAAAGATCTGACAGCCTCAAGAGAGCTCTCGCAACAGTTGGCGGTAGAAGGAAAGGCCATTTTGGAGAGACTGGCTTTGGAGCTCGAGATGCAAAGCATACTTGAACGCCAAACACAACAAAACGGATTTCTATCTCTAATTGACCGAGGTCGACTGAGGTCTGCGCGATCTCGCAGTAGCGATCTCGGTGCGGCGGCTTCTGTCCATACTTTGGATACCAAAGACCCCGGGCCGATTAGTCCAGACCAGGAAGAAAAGAACCGGCCTGATGATGGTGAGTCAGCGAGTGGGATATACGATTCAATCTAACAATTAGATGGCACTGAAACACCGACCTGCACATCGTGCAACGGAAGAGACCGTCAATCATCCAATGTGAAGGGAGCCAAAGATAGGCTAGAGGAAGTCTGTGCACGTCTGCGTGAGTTCAATAAGACGAAGAATTGAAAGGGGTGAGAATGAAATTTACATAGCTAATACATCTAATAGAAGACTTTGCGACTGAGACTACAAGCACATCTGGGCAGGCTACGCCCAGTTCGGCTTCAAGTTCCGAATCAGAGCTTGATGAGGGTTATGTCTAGTGGTTTGAGAAGGCTTAAGATCTGGAGTCGAGAAAGTTCAACACTCGATCGATTCTGGATCCTCATTTTAGAAATATGTCGACAGTTTGGCCCAAATTGAAATTGAAGTTTTGTATATGGTCCTGCAAAACGAATAATGTGCCAATCAAGACCCTAGAACCGTTCGGTCCGTGGCATCTTCTCCTAGGCCGACTTCCCAGAGTCTGTAACGACTGTTGAGCTTATGAAACGCAATGTATCCGAGGAGGTGAAAGTTTAATAATTTGAGGTATGGCTCTCGATCTTTCAGTACCAGTCGCACTACAAGAGCGGTTAGCCGATGTGAAAATGATAAAGTTTATATGCACTCACTTTGCTGGGCTTTAGTCGTTATCTCATCTACGATCTCTTCAAAGACGGAATGGGGGTCCTTTTCTTCATACCATGCTCTGTTATGGATATAGTTATGAGTCTCGCCAGCCATTTCCTCTTTGTAGAAACTGCAATCAATCAGCCATGGTATGAACAAGAGACACTAGTGACCGTCGACTTACGAAAGTACATCATTTGTAAGCCCGATCCATATAGAGACGTCTGGAACCACCTCCAGAAAAAGCGAGATGTCAGGGCAAAGTGCCTTCGGGAATGTAAACCATGCATATGCTTCTCCTACACCATCTTTCTCTCGAAGGAACCATGCCCAACTTCGACCTGCTTTTGTGCGTTGTATCTGGTGAAATTCCTTTCGGGCCTCAAGAGCATTAGAGTTGAGGAAGTTGAGAGATGCTGTGACGATGAAGTTGGCTACAAGCGGATCCCAGTACTTGAAAGTCAGTTTCATGAGATCCGCCCAGGCTTGCAGGAGGGGTATGGGTTGTTTTCCATCCGCGCAGAAACGTTCATGGAACATTGAGAACTCTTCGAGATACTCCGCAGCTTGGTCATCGAGGAGAAGGCCGAGCCATGAGTATATTCCGATGTAGAGCTGAACCTCAAACGGGTGATGAGGGAAACAGACCTAAGTGTTCTTAGCTTCGGATAAGAAAGAGCTTCAGGCCGTACTTACGACTGGGTATACATATCCAACTTTGAACATTAGCCATGAATGCGACCCCTCTTCACAAGGTACACCTGTGTTGTCTGCGTGTGCACGCATAGCCTTCCATAAAGCATCATTGCTAGTAGTCTTCAGGGGAGAGTAACCAATCTCATTGGTAAAAGATGTTATCAGAGGTTGTATAAAAGACTTCAAATCCTGGGGTTTGGGCTCAAGCTGCCTTTCCCCTCCTCCTGGGAGTGGCTCCCGAAGTTGGGGATGAGACCAACGTGATCGGAGTGAACTGAGAGTGGGCCCCATGTTTCGAACAACCACTTGTGAAGGAAGCTAGATAGGATAAGCTTAATTTCTCAATGTCATCTGGGCATAGTATGCAGGCTTCTATACCCATTCAGCCTTCGACGAGAACCTGGTGGCCGATGGCTTGAATCAGCACATGGAACTTGGAGAACGTGGTAGCATTAACTCGCTAAGGTCTGTTGTATGCAGCTCAATCCTTCTCGTATTCTACTAAGACGACACATCGCTTAGTCGCTCATACTAGAGAGAAAATGGGAAACTGGTCCGACTTTTAGTAGGGTTTCTGCAACAAGATGCAGGAAACCAAGGGTCTTGAACCAACTGCATATGAATGGGCCAACCACAAACATTCCCGAGTGGGGACGATGCAAGTCTTATCATACGAAATACAAGGTTGTTTTGAGAGTGTTGCCAAGAGTGCTCGCTTATGCACGAATTCGCGGTGATGGACATAGCACATGCTGGCTACAGGAGAATTCCCTGTGATAAGCCCTCGGGGAGCAAGAATGCTCAGAAGTCTGAACAGAGAATGCTAAAATAATCTTAGTAAAGGGTCTCCTGATCTTAGGCTAAATTATCTAAAGATTCTTATCATTCGAGATCTTGATCCGTAGTTTTTATGCCTCCCCTAGTGGGCTTATACATTTCCACTTTAATCCAAGAAGCGAGGGGAGCAAACAAAAGGTCTCGGTCAACTGAATCCCGGGCACGCACTCTTATCTTGTTAACAATCTTTATCTAGGACTCAAGTCGGGTAGTGAGACACTATTAAACAGCCTAGACCTATTTCTCCGCATCTGGCTTTAGACCATAAACATATCGAACACGCATGTATCCGTGAATTCTCTTGTCTTTGAATGCCTTTCTCATGTTCATCAAGAACACCTGATATTCATCTTCGGGCCAGTTCATGATCTGATGCCAAACCATCATCGTATATCCTTCAAGTATTCAGTATTTTGAAGTCGCAGGTTCAAAAGAGGTTGACTTACCCTCAAGGTCATTCTCTATCGAAGCGCGGAGGAACTGACCGACCTTTCGCATTTTCTCGTCTTTGGGCCATCCTCCGATGGGAACCTAAATAGTTTTAGCTCGAAGCCTCATCTGATGTCTAGACTTTTAGGTACCTTGAAGTCAAAGCTCTGGACGTCTACCAAACCCGCATCGCGAAATAGGCCAACGTCGTTCTCAATATTAGTAAAACTTCGCCCAAAGCCCTTACCACTCTCAACCACCAGTCTATTCCAGATCTTGAGGGCTTCAATATCGTCTATGCTACCATCATCCGAGTAGAAAGTTGGGTTGATCTCCCCGGATTCAACAAAACCACCTGGCTTACAGCAATGAGAAGCTTCTTTGAACAGGGTTCCCCAGTCTACTATCGCACCCATCAGAAAACGGGCATGTACTAGATCGAAATGATTCTCGGGCCAGCTCCAGTCTTTCGTCGCGTCTTCAAGCTCGAACTTTACGTTTGGTGGGACCCAGCTTGGTTGGATGGGAGAGAGGTCTGTTCCGATGACCTCGACGTTGGGGTGTTCATCGGCAAAGTCACTGCACCAGTTAGTGTCGAATGAACACCCTCCTAGGGATTTCGAGAGGCGAGTACATTGCCCAAATTCCTTCAAACAGTCAGTCTTCATGTGCTTAAGTTGGGGCTTGTTACATACCAGTTCCAGTGCCGATGTCAAGAACTCGCTGTAGGTTGTCAGTATTTCGACGCACATTGCGGTCACTAGAAGTACTACGCACTTGAATATCATCTTTCAGAGGGACAAGCGTCAACTTTCCATCAAGGAGCAGGATCAGAACATGGTGCCTATCTATGTCAGTACTTTCCTTAGACATGATAATCATCTTACGTGATATCAATTGAATCTCTCTGCTGCTCATCGTTCGGTGTAAAGTACTCCGTGTTATATCTCTCGCTGTGAAAGGTTCGTCCTTGGAATTTGCGATATTCCAGGATACTTGATGAGATGGAGGCAGTAGAGCTCTCTCTGTAGAAACTGATTAGTTAGAATTTTCATGATCCTGTAGGCACTGACGCATCATCTTCGAATGCTGAGTCGCTGGCATCTCCTTCGATCTCATCCTGATAAACACGTTATTATGAGACTTGAAGATTGCTCTTTTGCGCTCGGTACCTGTGCGATAATGGGGTCTCCAGCGGGAGAACCGCCGGCTGAGATATTCTGCTTGGTTACGCCATCGCGAGGGCTGCCGCCTGCGCTGTCAATTCTTGGTGAAGCCATTATTGCTGTGTCTCATGAAATTAAGTCTGCAATTGAGGGGGAAAAGAAATCGAGAACAGCAAAAGGATCAGGTTACACCGGCTATCCCCTGCCATTGCCGCACGATTTTCCCGGTCCAATCACTCAACCATGGATGCCAGGATGTTGCACTCTACGTCGCATTGTCACTTTGTCACCATCCGCATGTAATTGCCGCCGTGGATAATCCGCGGACAGGGGCCTCTTTATGCAAGTCCATGCGGCGTATGCGCTTGTTCTGCTAAGCAGCGTTGGAAATCCTAATCTAAACGAGTTCATCATCATAGATGATCAATTCCTTCTCAAATCAGTGCATCTCCTACAGTCCTCATCTGACCAGATCAGAGAACGAACGTCTCTTCACTGGGAATCATAATTGCAACCTTCTTTTTTGAGACTCTGTTGGTTGTACTAATCCACTGAACGACTGGGCTCGGGAACAATTACAGCATCCGATTGGTCTGTTGGCTGACCCTTAACGTTTCAAATGCACGACACTCCTCCCCGTTAAATGTTGGGCCATTATTTGCTAGGGACCTAGCTTGATTATCCCTTGCCAAGTCGTTTGCCCGGCTATTATGGTACATTAGTATGTCGAACAAGCAGCCCTGCATGTCAACCCCTAATGCCATAGCCCGAACTCACCAAGATATCCATATTCAAACTATCGTGATCGTTTCCGATATGAACCGACATGTCCCATCTGCATGCTTCGATACAAACCCCGGTCCTGCCTCCCACTTCCCAGCTCTGGTGAAGGTCCCATCATCATTCCTCTGCACCAAAAGACCATGCGTGTGAGGCTCCTTCGATGTCTCCAAAACTGCAAGGAGATACATGTTCTCTTGGGATATCAGCCAAGCCTTCCCTTCACCCTCCTCCCACAAGGCCACAGTATCGGCGGTGACACCGAAACTGTGCCCGAGTATAGTTTGTATGTCTTGATAGCTTTCACGGCCAAATCTACCTTCGGCCACGAACTCGTCGTCGTTGGCGTCCTTGAGGACGATTGCATCAGACGCTACTAGAGGTCCAGTCAATGTTAAAGAAGCAGACTTTACCTGGCCGAATGGATTATTTGGGTCAACCGATTCCACCGTAACATCGTCCACAACAGCCAGAACAGTTACTTCAGCGTCTAAGATTTCAAATTTCACACGGCAATCCAAGCTGGCCCAACTCCAAGACGGCGCACGGTAAACCTTCGACCTTCCTAATCGTCCAATGGGAGCCATCTCCCAGAGAAGACCTTCTGGCATGGTGCTGCGAAAGATTCCGGCACAGTAGTCGCTACCAAACCATGGAATACAGCGTCGGGCGACGGCAGCGAAAGCAACGAGCTTGTCTTCATCGGGATGACTAAGTCGACGGTCCGTGTATGGGAGCACAAGGTCGTAGTAGTATGTGGCCAGATCTCCCTTTTCACGAACACTGAATGCCCTTTGGGCCAAGCAATCGAAGCCGTTCCACCTATCGGCGTCCACGCCGTCCGATAGATATTCGGTGAGGTTGCGGCTTCTATCGCACTCCCAGGAAATACGGTCTGAAACAAAGTGTAAGGTCCTGGGTGAAAGGAGTCTCTCCTGGAATACCCATGCCCTATAACTAAGCGGGAGATCTGTTCTTGCCCAGGAACAGTCGTCGGAGGTGAAGATTGCGCAAACGTTCCAGAGATCTGGCCTTTCTGCGCTATCATCTATGTCGTTCTCGCTTTGACGTGAAAGTATTGGCGGCGTGCGAAACGGAGTCCAGACATAGCAGTCCTGCAGATACATCGGATCCCTCGACCTAAAAGCACCTCCTTGAGGGTTCTCGGACACATCGATAGAAATATTTAACGCGCAGTTGCGATAAACTAGATGCATGTCCTCTGAATGTGAGAGCCAATCTTCATGAGAACCAAGACCAGACTGTAGGATGCAAAGCGAGTCGATCCAGATGTATGGAATGCCAATTCGACGACAGGTCATTACTGCATCTCTGAAACTGACTGGAAGGTTCTGTAGCCGAATCTCAACGCAGAAGTCGGGTAAGTCGTCGGACGTTAACATGAGGAACTCTGGGTCCTCTCCCCAGCAATGACTCAATGCCGCATAACAGCCTTCTGGTCTCTCATCCTTGGAAATGATTAGTCTTGGGGATTTTTGATCATCGCCAACATGAATGAGCCTCTTGGGATACCAGCTGTCCTCCGAGGCAGATCCGCAATCATGATGATCTTTGCATGTCTGAAGCCACTTCTTCGCCAGGCGTGCAACATCCTGGTGGCCGGTGTTATCGGGGACTTCTCGTAACGGTGGGAATTCAGTTCGGACTCGCGTAGGCTCCGAGATTTGATCTGCAGCGACAAGGGAGAGAAAGTCTTTATAACCGGTTGGAGGTTTTGGTGAAGAAGACACATTGACAAACACGAACCAGTTTGAGTACTGCCGGGTTTTGTCTAGATTGATTGATGGCCCACTGACAGCATCGTAGAATTCAATTTCCCAATGAGATTCCCATGCGCCCTCCCACCTGATCTTATATTCTATATGGCTCAGATGCTCAGAAAAGAGAGTACTGCGTAAGTAAAGACAGATTCTGCACCCATTCTTTGCGGCGATGGCAAGGCTTTGAAAGTTTTTATGGTGAAGTCCTTGCTTCGCATCAGTCTGAAATATGGACATACATACAGCACACAACATGGTCGCGAAAATAGATCAGCGGAGTGTTTGCGCAAGGGCTTCGTATGAGACTGAAAATATCTCATTATGCTGAGGATTATGAGCTGGCACGAGTGGGGTCGTTTGGGGGCTGAAATAGACAACCCATGTCAGCTTGGGCTGCTATAGCCTATTGCTTTACTCATTCCAGTGACAGCTGCACGGCGTAAGGAAAGAAAATTAGGCGAGATTCAGAGGGGAATGTCAAAGAGAAAATGAGGATTTGGTGTTATCGTGATGTGGTAGAATATTAATTATTATTAGGGAAAGTATCAAATCAAGACGATATGAATCAGCCTTAAGGGACGTAAACCGGTAAGGCTTTGCACTTGACAACTCGCGACATGGGTCTTGGAAAATACTAAGAAGGCTGTCCAAGTAAGCAAAAGGCCCTTCAGTATCTCTTACACTGATGGTCCTGAAATTAACGTAGTTGATGAGGCATAGACCTTGAAACCCATGGAAATAATAACTGCTTTCCCTTTTGAAATGCACTTGATTCACTAACTAATTCCTTCTTGTGAAGTACTCTGAGAATTCAACATTATCCTTGAGATTTCGCAAGGTTCTCTTATCATACTGCAGCGAGATTTCAAGACCCCTAGAATCAGCACGACGTGGTGGTAGAATTAGACAACGGCCGTCAGGCTTATCTTCCGTATCACCAACAGTAACTCTTGTGGCGAGAGGATAACCGAGATCTTTCCCAAAGTTGATATCGTTGTACCCGTGGTGCTGAATGCACACTATGAGCATATCAGGACCCGGATAGCGGTTGGCGTTCCAGGTCAAAGTGGTGCTCTTCGGCATCTGATTCAAAAGCCCGACGAGTCGTCTGACTGCCTTGTCATCCACTGCAGCTATCGCTCTCTGTACATTGAGTGCGGCCTGAGCGTAGATTGTGCTCTTGCAATTCCGTGACGGTAATGATGAGAGAACCGAGCCTTCTTGCAGACTAGCTACAGATAACTGGGCTACTGCATTTGGCTCTGCAAAGTTGCCCCAGTAGGTAGACGGTATCACTGGGCTTTCCATGCGGCTTCTCGCATCGACTGTAATAGCTAGCTTTGCGTCAGGATACTTTCGACAGTCAATGCCTCTGGCCAGAACTACATGACGCCATAGGAACGCGCATAATGCAGTGACGGTTCCAGCCTTGGTAGTAGAAGGCATAGTGCTCAGGATGCGGGTTTTGAGTAGTGCAATCTTATCAGCTGGGATAAAATAAATGGCACTCTCAAACACATCATCTGAGCCGTATTCCGTAGGATTGAGAAATTTGTCGTTGTCTTCTGCTAGTTTCCAGTGGGGAAATTCCTCCAGAGTTGTGTTAAGGTCGCCCTTGACGACGTCGTGTCTGTCCAATAATTGAACGGGTGATCTTGGTTGGCTTGATGGTTGACAAGTTGCCGCGGCGAAATGTGACCCTATTGTGGACCAAAGCATGAAGTTACATTGGCCATCTCCAGCGACATGCTATTGATTTGTAAGTCTGCGTTGCAATATACTTGAATGCAGGAACCTACATGCAACTGGCTCCCAATAATGAGACCCCCAGGGATGAAGCTGGCTTGCACGATAAGAGAAGGAAGCTTCACATTGTCTTTCAACTTAGATGAAGGCCCAAAAACGAGGCTCCTGGGTATCTTGCTATGTGGAAAATGCTCCTCTTCAAGCTGATCAAAGTTGCCGTAAGTCCATAGACCACACAGCTGAGCAGAATTGTAGTCTTTGCAGTAAATCTCAACGCCCCTGGTAGAGTCAAAGACAAGCTCAACCTCTTCACGGCTGCTATCGACGCGCTTCTGCACACAGCATGTAAGTTCAGGGATATCGTTCACGGTCACTAAAAGAGCCCTATGTAGAGCAAGAAAGATCTGCTCCTTGTCTGCATCGGGGCTGTGTGGGAAGAAGAAACATGTTGATATGTAGTCTCTAGGCGCAATTTGATCAATGGCGGAAAGCCTCACTACCTGACCATGACTGTGTCGATGTGCTTGGATGACTGCAACGGAGCTTGGAGAGAGGCCAGGCACGACTCTCAAAGTACCTGACATACTTGGAGACTTGGGGATACTATGTTGTTCCTTGATTTGTGTACTTTGTAAAGGGCGACGTGATAAAGGAGGGTAAAACAAAGAATCAGCCTGTAGTAGAGAGCTATGACATGATTATAGACGCCCTTACTTAATGCCAGAAATGGTCTCGGGTGATGTTCCAACGAGACCAGTGGTTGAACATTGAAAGATGAAAGCTAGACTGGAGGAATATTTCGGTGCTCCTGGGCCAGGTTCTACTGATCGACAATCGTAAGAGAACTCTCGCTGATGCATTGCAATGGAAGCTAGTCCTTGAACTAGACCATGATCCTCATCATGTCACTAGCCTGCGCCATCATTCTCCTGTAGTCTTACCATTACTGAAGTGCGTAACTAGCAATACTCTCAAGATCAACGCTGGAACTCGTTAGTTTAGTACGTGACTCGTCATATAGAAGAGTGGAAATACGTATCTTAGACATAACAAAATGATTCACTTTTTACCCTCACAATAGGGGTCATGACAAGAATGGCAAATTGACTGACGTATTTTGGACTAATTCAAAGGTGAGACACGGCACTCCCTTGATCTGAGCCGTGAATTGGTTTCGCAAAGCTGGGGAGGGGACTATTGACTCATTTGACCATGCGCGCACCCGACCAGTAAAAACAATCCGACATCGCTTATTCTTACTGCTGGCATCCACATACATTACAGTCGGCGTTCTGTCCACGTTGAGAGTTGAAATATGCAGTAATATAGTATAACCATCTCCTTGGTACCTTACCTTGGTCTCCACCATGTCTCAGCTATTAATCTCTGTGCCGTGCCCGAGAGACAAGGGTATGCCTCCCCGCATCCACTATCTGACTAGGGTTTCAGGCAATCAATGACAGAATTTGTAAGAGCATCCTGCAATAGTTCAATAAGGTAGATTCTGACTACTGTAGACTTGTTGAATTATCTTTGTCATCTTCCCTCCTCTTAACACCTGGAGGCCCCGATATCAGTCCTTAGTCATCTAAATTACCCCAGTCTACAATCCCTGAGTCTCCCTCTAGAACAGTTATTGATAATGACTGATCGAGGATAATAAGGGACCTTCCTAGGCATTGCCCAATTATCGGGTTTTTCTGATACGAGAAACCAGGATTAGCGTTGGCCTTTTCGTCATCTCAAACATGTCGATCTCAGGATCAAGGGCGCTTCTAAGACACTTCCGCAAAGACTCAGCTGATGAGATCTGTAGAAACCAATATGTAAGGTTTCTCACTTTTCATCGTACTGGCTGTCTTGACATTAGGGAGAAGTGGAACACGTACACGCATTCCATCTCAGTCCATTTTCTTACTTATTGTTTTGTTTTGCGCGATCGGTGATCGATCACGGCAACTCAACGAAGAGAAAACCCTATAATTGGGTTACCTATGAGAAGCTGATTACGAATTGGAAAGGTGCGAGCACTTGAGAAAGAAATTACTCAAATTACACTTCAATCAAACATGGAGACAACAACGAATCAGCAACTGCTGGATACATCCTGGATCGAGCCAGCAGGCCCTGTGAGCCCTGCTATCATCGAACTATCTGCTATGGATAGCCTGACAGCACCTGTTTACCCTTCGCCAACATTATTCTTCCCCCTCAAGCCGGGTGTAAACCCCTTGGACCTTTATTACGATTGCAAACGGGGTCTCGCCCGTTACTTGTATCAGCACCCTCATCTCGGCGGGAAAGTTGTCAAAGATGACACAGGACGGAATTCGATCAAAATCTCTCCGGCACCACATGCCGGTGCTCACCTTGTATACTACGACCATCGGGATGAGGAGGAAATGCCTTCATATGACGAGTTCAAGAGCTTTGGCTTTCCTTTTGCCGATGGCAATAGGGATGGGCTGAGCAAACTTTGCCCCGAGAATTTTCCAAGCGTCCGAACTGGTGACCCTGTTATCATCACCCGTTTTAACGTTATCAGAGGTGGGATCGTTCTAACAGTCTCTATTGCCCACGCGATATGCGACCTGGTTCAATTCATCGACTGTATCAAGTCCTGGGCTACCCATACGCAAGCTGTTTCCAATGCTCGGATGAGAAATGAGCCAGAGCCTCCACTGCCGGAACAAGTTGCGCCGCATCTGGTGGATCGGTCGCCAATGAAGGCCAAGTCACAGATTGAACATGACCTTGATAAAGTGGCCGCTCGGGCAGCAAATCTTCCGCATTGGACAATGCTTGATCCTCGGAAGCCAGAGAGTATGGTATCGACATTGGAAAACCTCTTCACATCGGCGCGTCTGACAGATTCTGATCTCGCCTCCTCAGATGAAGCTAAACTCCGTCAACCATCAGCCAGCGTATGGACATTTCCCAAATCGTCAATGCGGATTCTTGATTTCATGGCTAAGAAAGGGTCATCCGGAAAGACAAAGTTGTCGGCAATCGATTGCTTAACTGCATTTACTTGGCAGCGCTTCTTCGAAGCAAAATGGGCTCCTGATCAGACTGGTCCAGAACCTGTGCCTGAAGCGACGCGTATCGTTTACGTGGGGAGTGTGCGGCCTCGTCTTACACCCCCACTGCCCCTCAACTACCTACCAACATGCGTGGATCTATTTCCGGTCACTGTAACAACCAAAGGATTCTACGCCTGTTCCCCTAGATCTATAGCTAAAGTAGCTACCCAGATTCGCAGCAGTAACGACAATTGGAGTGAGAAAACATTCCGCGAAATGCTGGAAGTGGCACAGATGCATCCATTTAGCCCTGGTATAGTCCCAAATGGCCCTCTAGACGCTCTTACAACGGATCACACTCGTCTTGGTGCAGCTGTAGCCGAGGATTGGGGTGCTCTCGGTAGATGTGAGGCGTATCGTGAGCCGTATATTGGTCGAACGCCTCCACTAGGCGAGATTACATTCCTCCCACGATGGCATAATGGGGAAATAAGCGTCATGTTCGCTGGTGAAGCGATTGTTATGGAAAGATTGAGAGATAATGAGACGATGAATGCTGCTGCTTCTTGCCAGTTCATCATGCATGACTTCCCCACGACAGCCAAGAAGGTCAAGCGGCCTTCCAAGTTGTAGGAACGTATTGATGGCAGATGACGGGCCATGCTTGGTTCATCATGATAATGTACAAAGCTGTGAGCTAATTCCGGCAGAGAGAATCTAGTACAAAAGCCATACTAAAAGCCAGAGATAAACAAAAACTTGAATGAAATATCCACTAGAGCAAATAGTGATATAACATCATAGGCGTCTTTATCTACGACGTTACCAACTGCTTAACAACGCAATAGCCTTGCAACGAAGCAAGAAATAAGCCATTGGCACAAAGTTGACGCCTCTAAACCGCACTAACACCAAACAGAAGCTAAGATCGTAGATCGTGTATCCACTAGACTTGCTCCGAACGAGACAATACCGCGGCAAGTACTGGGGCCCAAAAACTCTGATAGACACCGCTAAACCGATCATGGACCAAGTCTCAGCCAACCACACGATAATTGACGTGATCAACGGGTCCCTTTGTCAGGAATGACGAAGAACATTCGACGTCAGTCTATCTTGACTCGTAGCCAAGTTTTCACATCTGCAAGCACTTACACTTGTTTCTATCTTTCATAAGTCTATCTCAATTGCACTGTTTCAGTATCGCCGATATGCCTTCCAACAACGCCGCCTGGTTAGTCGCCGCAAAGACGTCACCGCTCGAAGTCAAGGAAGCCCCCCTCACCGACCCATCCCCAGGCCACATCCTCGTCAAAAACTCAGCCATTGCCATCAACCCCGTCGACATCGCCAACCAATACGTCGGCATCTTCATCCAACCATCGCAATACCCCGTTATCCTCGGTGAAGATGTCGCCGGCACCGTTGAAGCCGTAGGCTCTGATGTCACCGCCTTCAAGCCAGGTGATAGAGTCCTAGGTTACGCGACGTCGCTGGCTACCAAGGATAATGCGCACAGCGCATTCCAGGAATACACGGTCATTCGCGCAGAGTGCGCTTCGAAAATTCCGGAGGGTTTGAGTTTTCAACAGGCTGCTGTTTTGCCGCTTTCGCTTGCTACGGCTGCGTGGTCGCTTTTCGGCGATGACACGCTTGCGATGAGATATCCTAGTCTTAACCCTACTCCTACTGGGGAGACGGTTCTCATCTGGGGAGGGTCATCTAGTGTAGGTGGTTCAGCGGTTCAACTTGCGAAAGCGGCTGGGTACGAAGTCATCACGACTGCATCTGCGAAAAACCACGACTACGTCAAGAGTCTTGGAGCAGACCATGTCTTCGAGTACAAGTCTCCCCAAGTCACCAAGGACATCGCCTCTCTTCTTACCGGCAAGAAACTCGCCGGTGCATTTGACGCGAGCGGTTCAGAAGACGGTATGAACAGCGCAAGTCAATCAATCGTTCACGCCGATGGTCTCCGTAAACTCATCTGCGTGCGATCTGTTTCCTCTGAAGTCGCAGGCGTTGAGGCCAAGACTATTCTTTCGACTAGTATTATCAACACCCCTGTTGCCAAGGCTGTCTTTGGGGATTATATTCCCGCTGCTTTGGAGCAGGGCAAGTTTAAGGCTGTTCCGGAGGCCGAGGTTGTTGGAAAAGGTTTAGAGGCTGTTCAGCTAGGCATCAACACGCTGGCCAAGGGTGTTTCAGCAAAGAAGATTGTCGTTGCTCTATAAAGAGGTATAGGACTATATAAATGAGATTCAGTAGAGACCTTTGAATATAGATGACTAATTTAAGAAATATGAAGAGTTATACTACTTTCTACACGCTGTAAGTGACTCTATGCGTACAGTCGGCTATGCGGGTATGAAAGCCCGTCTTCAATGTGATCACTCACTTTAGCCTCGGGTCAGTTTCCCCTCTTCTCCACCAGACTTCAGCCTCAAAATTCGCGCTATCATCGCATCACGCCATAAACTTCTGAGCCGTTCATTCAGTCATCATCGCAGAAACACCTATCATGACTCAAACTGACAAGAAGGAAACCATTGCCCTCATCGGCTTGGGCACAATTGGCCTCTCATTCGCCGCACTGCATCTACGCTATTCAAACGCCAATCTCAGACTATACGACGTCCGTAGTGATTTGAAGCAGCATATCGAAAGCCTCTTACCGGTCTATCTTGAATCAACAAAGAAAGAAAGTTCTCAGGCTGATATTACAGTCGAGAAACTCGTTGCTGATGGTCGATTGCTTGTATGCTCTTCAATTGAGGAAGTCTGCTCGGGGGCAACGATCGTTCAAGAGCAGGGACCCGACAGTGTTGATTTTAAAAAGTCGAATTGGGCTGAGGTCGTTAAGTACGCACCCTCGAACGCTCACTTGTGGAGTTCCACGTCTGGGATAAGTGCATCGAGACAGGTGGAGGATCTGGAAGACAAGACTAGGGTCCTCGTGGTTCACCCTTTCAATCCTGTGAGTTCCACTGACCCCTCATCTCAAACTATCCTCTGACACAATCTCTAAGCCTCATATAATGCCATTGATTGAGGTCGTCCCCTCACCTCATACAGCGCCAGAACGAACTCAGTTCGCCATCGATTACTTCAAGAATCTCGGCTCCGGCCATCGCCCCGTCAGAATCAACAAAGAAACACAAGGTTTCGTCGGAAACCGTCTAGCTTTTGCCTTATTCCGTGAAGCTTGTCATCTAGTCTCAAATGACGTTGTCTCGGTCGAAGATCTTGACACTATCGTTGAGGCAAGCATAGCGCCACGCTGGGCAGTAGCTGGACCGTTCAAGACATACAACAGTGCCGGTGGAACTGGCGGAATCGGAGCGTTTCTTCATAATCTGGCCGATACTATGGAGGCTTGTTGGGATGATGCAGGTGACATGAGTCTCAAGGGAACGTCTGCAACTAATTCTGGTCAAGGAACTGATGGTGGAGACTGGACGGATAAGATCACGAAGGAAACGGAACAGGCTTATGGACGACCTACGGCAGAGTCACTGGCAGAGCGTGATCGGAACTTGCAGAAGCTCATAGCATCTCAACCAAAAGTAGATTAGTCTTATGACTCACTCATGTAACATGGTCTCTATTATCGATAATATTATGTTTATATGTCAATGTCAGACATGAAAGCGGTTCAGCAACTAAGAACACCCTCTTTCGTCCAATTTAGCCCGGATCGGATAGGTACTGAGTATGTCTCTCCTACAAAGTCCCCACGCAATAGTTCATACTCATCCGTAACCGACCTACTGGCTTTGACATCCTCCGAAACCCCGTCTTCATCGATCCATTCCCGCCATGCGAGCTGTCCTTCTGAGGTACCTCCGTGATCTTCAACCTCGTCAGCTTTTCCGACCTTACCACCACCTAGTACTTTCCAACCCATTACCACTGGACCATTGACCCCTCTCCTCTTGTCATCAGACGAGCTTGCAGGACATGCCCTTCCACGGAAGTGGCCAGGTCTGCAGCGAAGCGTAGATTCTGTACATGAAGATGATGGATCTGGCGTGTCCAAGACGAGATACAAGTAACTGTCTTTCTCAGGTGAGCCTCCGTCGCCGTACATAATATGGGGGTCACGGGAAATGGTCGATTGTGGAAAGAATACAGGATGTGAGAGAGTCGTCGTTCTTGTTGGAAAGCTTTCTGGTGTATTGATCTGATTTACGGGAGGCGAAAGCGAGATTCGTATGATCTTTGGACTGTAGGTCAATGGAGGCAGAGCCAAGACAACGTGTTCAGCTGTCCAGTTTGTCATGATATACGGTTGAGGCATTTCATCAACCTTGCCCAGAAATCTGTAGCTAAAGCTTGCCAGTTTACCATGCTTGCGAGTTTGAAGGTTATGTCCAGAAGCAGTTTCAACAAACCCGAAGCATGACACAGTGACTTGACACTCCGCACATGCGTCCTTCTGGTAGAGGCTGACAGACAAAAGGGTGAGGAAGTTCCCGCAGGGCGAGAATTGCACATCTAACTGGACGTCAGCATGAATCCTCATCATCATTCGTAAGATGGGTAGGTTGTTGACTTACCTCGTGACATTGCCACCGGCCTTGGTTCTTGGTTTTTTCTCTCTTCGGTGATCTCCAAACTTGTGCTGCAGCCAGTTTCGTCGTTGAGTAGGTCTACTCCACCAAGCTTGTAAGAGACAGCTACAATAGGTAATGTCGGATGACGAGTGCCTATTATTCTAGACCACGATAAGCGCTCGGTCCAGATTGGTCGCCAAACAGGTCTGCCAAAGTCATTTGCCATGATGAGACATTCTTTCATCTGCTCTTTGCGTTCCCCATGCAGATTATCTGAAGTTTCCTGGCTTTCATTTCTCCCCCCGTTGATACTATGTGTATCACTTGAATCAGAGTCATCATCAGAGTCCGAGCTCCAGCCAGAGTCACCATCAGAGTCTGAACTACTGTCTTGGGAATTCGAGTTGCTGGCGATTACATTGTTAGGTGACTTCGCCACTTCACGGTGATGAACCGCGCATTGTCCCTTGCGGAAATAGAATAGTCGGGTGGTTGAATCCGAGCCTTTCCGAGCCGACTGTGTGACGACATCAAGCTGTACCAGATTCCAGTGTCCTTTGCCTTCTAGACCCAAGTCCAGGTCTCTACAGACTTGCGGAGGGGCCTGGTCGACTGTGTTTTCTAATCTGCCGCCCGGAAGGCAACGAGTAATACTCAAATCACGACTGTTCACTTTCCAGCACTGGAGAAAGGAGCCGCCCCCCTTGCTATCTCGAGCAATCGTGGTGATCCACTCGCTGTCAGGAGCCAGAGAGTCGAAGATGGCCTCTTTATTCTGATCAGACTTCGACCGAGAGAAGACATCCACTTGATTGACTTTGACCCGACGATGGGGCGTCAAACCGTCCTCGCGAATGATCCGAAGCTGTAATGTCTTGCCACGTTTCTTTCCCGTAGAAGAGAACGACGACTCCAATACTCGCATCTCGGTCGTTGACTCGAGTAACTTGGCAACATATTTGATGTGAACTTTCTGAAGCCTGCTAGGAGGTTTAAGGTGACAGCTGGGCTTATAGAGAGTGAGCGGAACAGCGTGATGAAGCTGATCAGGGTTCTTAACAAGAAGTTCGCCCCAGTCTAGAGCAAAAGAACAAAACGAACGGTCCAGCGACACATAATCTGCGGACGAAGAATCTTCTTTCCATGGTGGCAGAGGAAGTCCAAACTGAAGTTCCGCGTTAGGTATGGTTCCCAGGATCTGCTTATAATCATTAATTGTTTCCCGCTTGTACCGTGCAAAAAGATGAGGAGCTGCGTGGCTTTGTACGTAGATGCAAGTCCAAAATGCAGGGCTTTTGAGGAAGTCTTCAACAATCTTCAGAGTCTCAGGGCTTGGGGTTATATTCTGCATATGCATGTGCCAAAAGACTGCGGCGTAGCGAAGGAAGGCATTGCTGTAGGATGACTCTGACCTGGTGACCAACACTTTCAGGTCAGAGGGATCTTGGTATCGCTCCTCACTGAGATACTCGATGCAACTGACTCCAAGCTCCTCCAAAGCTTTGTTCTCGTCGATGAAGAAGTCTGGCAGGTACTCTTCGATTTTCTCCTTGTTCTTCGGGTCGATAAAAAAGTCCTTGACTGACTTGTGGCACAGTGAGATCTTCTGAGAACCATTCGTGTCTTCCATGGTGATCAAAGGGCTACAGACATCCTTGACTTTGTCGTATACATGCAACGCATCTTCTTTGGGTTTGATAGCATCGTTGGCAGGATCGGCATAAGGGTTGAGGGCGTCTATAAGCTCCAATAACGTAAGTTCCTTTTCTGACAATGTGAGAATTCGAAAGATTCGCCTGTGGCAGTATGTTAATATCATTGGCCAGCATATAGGCACTAAGGCTCAAGTATTGTTTCCTATCAAACTTACTTGGCTAGATCCTGTTTATGATAGGGTAGTCCTGCAATCCTGGCTAGCGACTTGATATAGCAGTCCTCCAAACCTCTGGGAAAGCTTTGGAGGGCGTCAATGGTTCCCTGCTTAGTTCTGTAAGCCTTGTTCTTTGCAATCTCACAGAGCAGCGCCGCATAGAGAAAGTTATGTTCGTCTGTGTCAAAGTAGGGCTCATCATGAGCTGGACAGATCCTCTGGGCGTCGAGAAAGGAACGGATATCTTTGGAAGTTTCCTTGAGGTTTGGCCTAATTTCGACAGCTTTGAAACCGTCTTTGACGGATCTTATCTCCGGAACATCTCTGCTGGTGAGGAACCACTTGACTGTCCCAAGTGTATCCAAGTTGAGAAGCTGCTGCAAGCTATGGAACAAAGGATTGCCGTGAGTTCGAACTGAACACTCATCTAGCCCGTCTAAAACCACATAGACCTGTGCAAAGCGACTGTGGTTCAACAGTGCACGGAGAATTCTGACCATTACTTCTCCATCGTTGTTGGTCAGCTCGTGCTTGCAGGTCTTCCTCGCCCGTTCGTACTCGGCCTTCAAAGGGTTCGAGGTCACGTCCAGCTTACTCAAAAGCTGTAGAGCGATAGATCGTAGTCCGCAAGTCTCTTGTCGCTTGGATGCTGTCCTGAACGAATAGAAAAAGTGAACTACTTCTGATTCAGGCTGCTCTTGCAGGTGGTTAATGACCGCGGACGCCAAAACGCTTTTGCCTGAGCCAGGAGGCCCATTGTACCAAAGAACAGAATTCTTCTTTGCGTCTCTCCAATCCTTGAACTCTTTCCTCTCAAACAACCACGTGCATGTGCCCTCTGTGCGAGAAATGTTCCTTAATTCCAAGTCCTTGTCTGCGTCAAATGAGTCGGCTTTTTCGCCACCTCTTATCCACCTGAGAATCTCGTCTCTTGTTCTCTCCTGTTTTTCCCTTGCTCTCTCAATCGCAATACTTGCAATGAGCAATTGGCTGACTTGTTTAGAGTCTTCACGAAACCTTTCCCGGAATGTCTGAATTTCCTGCTTGAATGGCCTAATCGCCGAAGACAAAGTAACTCTTGTGTAGCTTTTGGACAAGACTTTTGCCGAGTAGGCCCAAAACTGCAGGATATTCTTGTATGACTTCTTGATGGCCTTTGATATCTGTGGAGAGCTCTGCTGTGACATCGCGGTCATTTTGTAGCAGTCCAACAGTGGAGAAACCTCCTCCAGAACATCGAGGATATCTTCCACAGCGCCATGAGCTTTGGTAGCAAGTTCCAGGACGATTCGGAACCCAGAAACAGCGATTGCGACCCCGAATGGTGCAGGCTGAAGAAGGCTTTCGCATGATTTCGTCAAGGCAGTGATGCTTTCGACGAACGGGTTCACCTTTTCCCGTAGATGATGAGCTTTGCTTCCCGTCCATTTCTGTTCGACCTCACGAATGCATTGTTGCGTCTCTTCGATGGGGTCGTTGTGCTCCTCCTCTGTGCATTTCTCAGTCTGCTCCCTCCTGTAGTTCACGTATTGCACAAAGGGATTGTCGGCGAGTTTTAGTATTTCGGGATCCTCGAGAAACTCCTTGATCGCAGTTTCGCAGAGAGTATTGAACAAATTTCCATTGTCGGTCGTGTTGAATGATGATGCTCTCGAGAAGGACAGTGTCGACATGTTTGCCCCCGTTCTTGGTGACTTTGCTGTTTCTTTTTATTTTCATCTCACGAAAGATGTCGAGGAAAGATTGAAAAGATTCCCTCTCCGTCAAGGATGGATGTGTAGGTTAGGCAGGAGTGTTTCATTATGCATGCACGGAACGTGGGATTGAAAATAGCAACCCCGCCCGCTCACCCCTGACCATACTTAGGTATCTTTCAGCTGATCGAGACCAATTGCTTAAGAAACATTGCGGATTTATCCTAAAATATCCGAAAAGCTCCAAGACTGTTTTTATTTGCCGTTAAGGTCTCGATTGGTTACACATCCGAAGTTCTTTTCAGCTGTCAAGGATGTTTCGCAATCATATGGTCTGATTCCTGCGCGTGATTTACTGCTGTACCCCGAACAGGAATACATATGCCGTTGGTCTTACCGATAATCTTACTTCTGGGCCTTTTAGTTGCAGTAGCTGCGCCACGTATACAGTCTTCATCTGACGTGCTTGCACTATTCATGCAGGCTGACCGAATTGGTTACCGGAACAAGATCTCGGCCCGTTATCTGTATTGAAGATGGAACCAAAACAAAACCCTTTTGCTAGGCACATATCACAGCTTCGGTTGCGATCCATTATAGCCAACTTCTTGTTTCACGACATTCACTTGGTATTCAACGCCACGAGATGACTTCTGATCAAGTGCATCCTAATCATGAGAATGGCACTGAGCCAACCTCCCAAGAATCGATCTGCGAATCCAAGGTCTATCACCATACCAAGAACAAAGAGGGCAGAGATCAATGCAAAGAACAGCTTCAGGACTCTGAGCCAACCAAGAACTCTGAAGATGACGAGGATAGCCCGTATGCCTTGATCGTCAGAAGACGATTTTCAGAGAAGCGAGAAGTCGAGTCAACTACAGTATGCATCAACTCGCCACAGATTCACAAAGCATTTCAAGATGTCATCGGCTCTTACCCAACGATTGCATCAGACTTCAAGAGCTCTTTCAAGCTTGAGAGCCCATTCCAGATCCTTCTGCACTACTGGGATCCTCTCGAAGCCTACCGAGATGAGGCCGACTCACCTCGCATGCGGCAACATCTCAACTTACTCTTTCGCTTCATGGAAGAGGAGATGGGTCCCGAGAGACGCACCCTCCAGCATATGCTCCAGAAACAAATGATCACCTTCAAGCAGGCATGGGTTATCTACCGTCCTGGGGACCTCGTTGTCAGCGAAGTGCTGGGAAAGTCATGGCTATCTCGCGTGGAGAAGGTATCTTACGGAACAAGTCGAAACCGCGGACCATACGTGACGATTCATATGAAATACTGCGACGCCAATGATGATGCAATCGGGGAGGCCCAGCGATCTACAAATATTTTCCAGGGCGATTACTTTGCGTCAGACCATCCAGCAAAGATCAAAAGACTTCCAGTATATCCAAGAAAATTTAGTGATCGTGGACCAGATCTAGAAATCGAACTTCTTGAGCGAGGCAAGAAATTCATCATCAATCGCGGGATCCTGACAAAAGACTATGATGGTATCGCAGAGTGGCTAAAAGAACCTCCCCTGGACTTCTTTGATCCCAATATGGCAGACTACCCGCCTATCTGGCTACCGTTCACGGTAAGTATTCATGCAGCTCCCACGGCTAGTGCTAACCAAGGCAGGAAACTGGACGTGTTGTACTTGACCGTAAGACCTTCGAAGAAGACAACTACAGTCACGTTACCATGATTGAAGAGGTTGATGATCCGGAAATTTTCCTCTGTCCGCCGTATGCCCTAGGATACTCCACCGGTCAAAAGGAGTGGTGCCGCTATCTAGTTGATAATCTGAGGGATGTAACTTGGAAGGAGAATGCGTGGTCATCGCTTATCCTTAACCAGGAACAAAAGCAGGTCTTAAAAGCTCTTATTATGTTATACCCTTTATATTTAAAACCTTTATAACTCATTTAATATAGAAGCTTTATTTAACTAAAACCCTAGTTCTAATAATAGCTAAATCTCTAATAAGCTTTT
>JABEEJ010000638.1:0-41813 GCA_013363135.1 Fusarium brevicatenulatum
TATAGGTATTTTAAACCCTATAGAAGACATTTAAGTATACCTTAAGTCGTCCCATATAGTGGATCTGCGTCTCGTGCTATATCTTCTTGTATCAGGCGCATTATTAGGTGAGTCTCAGAATCGTAGCCACCAAAGCTCGACGCTCAACTGACTTCCAATCAGACTGGTTACATGGCTCTCTGGCTTCGCCACGCTGGCTACTCCATCGAGCTCGTCAATATCCTTCCAACATTCATCGACCTCCTCCGCGCCATCTCCTCATGGCTTGGAACAACATTGGCAGGATGTCTGAGTCTTCGAGGACTATGGACGTTCCAAGCATCATTCGTATTCTTCGCCTGCATTGTTTTGTCCATATGGACCGTGCCTGATGGTCTGAAGTTTGTCGCCTTTTACTTCGGTGGCTTTTCAGGCATGGCGTCGCCAATTCTTTACTCGTGGGTCAACTCCACCCTGAAGGAGAACTACGGCGAACGTGGACTCATCATTTCGTCCATGATGACACTGGGCTTTTGCAATCAGATCTGGATCCCGCTTTTCACATTTCCAACCGTTGAGGCACCGCGGTTCCCAAATGGATACCCAGCGGCGACAGTGTTTGAGTTCACCATGTGGGCAATCTTGATGGGAGGAGTCTGGTATATGAAGAGGTGGAAGATCAGGCACCCTGATCTCGAGATGCGTCTGGCTGAGCCTGAGAGTCTTGGCCCAGCGAGTGAGACCGAGTCTGGCGACACGGGCAGGGTTGACACCAAGGGCACCAATGAACACGTCAGAAGTATCTGATCCATACGAGAGCAAGACAATACGATGAGGCCCTGGGATGTATCTGACATCATGTCATGATTGTATCTGAGGAAGGGTGTCAGTTAACTATATACATAGAATGTAGCCAATAACACGGTAAATGCGTGTGCCCATGACTATCTTCAATCTCTCAGCCATCCAATAAGGCGTAACCCACTCTCAAATCTTAGCCACGCAGCAACTTCCACTATGAGTGAATTACTCAAGTCTGAAGTGGACAATAGGGTTGTTATGATAAGCTGGGTCACTATTTCCGTAGAATCTCGAGACGCTCTCCTTCCAGTACCAAACAATAGGAGTAGGGCCATCTTCAGACGCACAGCTGAGGACGTTGTCCGCATCTGGTATGCACTGAACATAGTGGTAATCATCAGGGAAAACGGCGATGTTGGCTGGTGTGTCAAACTGAAAGGCATTGTTAGGGCCGCCGGGAATGACAGTGTAAAGATAGCCCTTGTTGCCATCAACGAGATAGGTGAAGAGCCTGTTGGTATCAGGCTCAAGTTGGAAGCGGGCTTTGGAGGTCGGGCCTCCTTCCTGAGGAACACTGAAAGTACTGCCCCATTGATCAAGGTATGTATCCTTCACGGTGTTATCAGCGAAGACAGCCGACAGCTGAGTTCCTTCCACGGCCTCTGTCGTAGTCGTAGTCTCAGCATCGGTCGTGGTAGTCCCCTCAAAGGTAGTCGTAGTTGGCTCAGCGGTGATTGCAGTGGTAGTCGTGTCTTCAGCAAGAGTAGTGGACCCTTGACCAAGTGCAGTGGTTGTTGAGTCTTCGCTGAGCGTGAGAGTCGTAGAAAGATCAGAGAGGGCAGTAGTGGTCGTAGCTTCACTAAGAGTGACAATGGTAGAATCTCCAGCAGCTGTGGTTGTAGAGTCCCCTGTGATCGCAGTGGTGGTCGAGGCCTCAACAGCAGTAGTCGTGGTGGCAGCGAGCACGGTAGTAGTAGTGACAGGCTTGCACGGTGACGCCAGAGAAAAACGAGCCTGAGTCGACACCAAGCAGATGGCCAAAGAATTAAGTGAAAAGCGCATCGTAAAGTGAGTGGACGTGGTTTAACACCCAACAGATCAATGAGCGTGAGGTTTTGCAGAGTGCGTGACAGAAGTCAGAGTTCAGTCAGATGTGAGAAATACATATTTGTGAGAACGGCCAGGGCTTATTAATTTGGTAAAATAGTCAGCTATGATCAGCCATGTAAACTATTGAACTCAAGCCAGAGACTATTGCTCACTAGGTCCTCTCTGCCGGAATAAGCTCTCAGCCACAATTCGTGTTTAGCCTAGCTCCTAGGGAATTTCAGGGTCTTATCTCACAAATCAGGCCATGAAATTCAATGGTAATTTCATTATTCCAGTGGCGCAGTGCTTTTAATGCAGGTACAACAGTAGCTTAACCCTCTGATCCTTGATCATAAGTAGCACATCAATACCCTGGACCGGCTATCTCCAATTACTGACATATTAACTCAAACCTCAGACCACTATCTATTCTTCTTATCCCTTCATCACAGCTTCACATTGCACTTGTGCCCTTTTGGGGCAATCAAGAACCTATTCTCCATCTCCATCATTTCATCTGTCATCTCAGGGCTTAGTGAAGCGCCACGGCACTCACGGAAGAATAGCGCGGCACCTAGTCGAAGCTCCATCCAGGCCAAGTGCAGACCAATGCAGATTCGTGACCCAGCCCCAAAAGGAGAAAAGGCAGCCTTTTGCGCTGCTGTGTGTGTGGACTTGTCCATGAAACGATGGCCATTGAATCTTGTTGCTATGTCAGCGTGGAGTTATAGAAGAGAACTGGGATGATCTTACCTCTGTGCATCTTCAAAGATGTTTTCGTTGCGGTGCAGTGTAAACGCTTGAGTGCTGACGACTGTACCGGGGGGGATATAATGACCGCAAACATCAAGACCCTTTCCAGGCACGACACGCGGAAGAGCACCAGGCGCTGCGCCATACAGTCGAAGTGTCTCTTCAATCACACTGTTTAGTAGTGGAGCATTCTTGAGTTCGTCAAAGGCCAATCCATCACTGAGCGCCGATATCTCACGTTCCAGTTCAGCCTGAAGGTGGGGTTGTTTGAGAACGGCCCAGATAAGATACGTCAAAGTCACAGCCGTGGTGTCTGATCCAGCGACGATGAGATTACTTGCTTCTGCCTGCACGCTGGACGTTGAAAGAGTAGTCGTCTTTTCCTGGCTGTCAGACTCGGCCAGCATCTGGCTGAACAAATTCGCTTTGCTAAGGCCATCTCCTGCGCTCTGCATGTTTCGGACAGCGATGGAGCCATGCTCAAACACGATGCTGTCGGCATTCAGCAACCTTTTCAAGCCCTGGAATGGCAAACGCTTAAGAAGTGGATAGATCCATGACAGTTCGGCGCGGAGGGCGCTCATGAGAAGTGAGGACTGGATTGCGTCGATATATGGGGTTTGCTAGAGTAGCAAGATTAGTACAGTTCAAAACGTCTGGGCAATGACATACCTTGCCCAGCTCCAGCATTCGGAACGACTCTCCAAATGAAAGGTGAGCAATGACATCAGTCGCCATAAGAGTCCACCACTTGAACACATCCGCGCCAGCACTCTGAGCGTCTCGCTTTATGTTGTTCACCGCAAGCTCAGTCTTTTGCCGGATTTCCGACTCCCAATTCGTCAACAACGAGCTGACACTGAAAGCACGCGCAAACAATCGCCTTCGGGCAGCATGCTGGTGAGGATCTCTCATAACAAAGATACCAGGCTCTCGATCGGGAGTAATGCCATCGTACCAAGCTGACTTGAGAAAGCCCGAACCAATCTTGTGGATCTTGGAGAATGCTTCGAGATCACTGACAGCAATTTCTCCTGGCGAAACGCGTACGACTGGCCCGTAGCGCTGGTGTAATGAGTGTATGTAGTGAACGCGATTGCCAGTGAGAATGTGATATTTGAGGACGAGGTGAGTAAAATGAGTGTACCAAGGCCCAGGCAAGCCGCGGAGTGGAGACTTGAAGGCGTTGATCAACGCATAGAGAACTATGCCGGCCAGAAAGGCGCCGGCCAATAATGTTATACTGAGATAGTTCGCGATATACATAGCTGCGTCTGTCTACGTGGGATGCGTCTAGGCTCTTGTTCAGCCGTTGGAGATGTCAACCTCTTATACCTCCAGCATCTCATTGAGATCTTCCCCGTGGGGTCCGGGGCCTAGTGGAGCGGGGCATCGTCGAAAGATAAAAAGGGTTAGATCATCGGAATAGTGGGGGACACTTTGCCGACGGATTTCTTCAAAATACCGAGACAGCCCCGTCAGTGCTCCGAAATATCATTATCTTGATTGGACACTTGGAGACGGTGGTTTCTGCTACCCCAGACGACCCTCCGGTAATGGCGTTCTTGTTGGATGAAGCGAGTGGAACAGAATCTAACTAGTTCGTACCCCTTCGTCCACAACCCGATCACCCTAGCCTCTCAGCTCAATTCGGCCACGTTGGTGAGAACTCAAGCTTCTCAACAATGATACAATCTAAGTCTATACTGAATTTCACTCAACATCCATCTCGCTCGCTCAAAGACTAAGTTCTCTGTGCAGATTCAACTCAGCCATATATCTCAACTGCAAATAACACATTTACTTTCTCACAAACAAGGCAGTCACCACGATGTAGATCTGCAGCCCAAGATCGTAGTCTATTGAACAACCAGTAACACCGAACTCTTACTACTTACTCAAGAAATCTCCGTGATTTCTTGAGTAACAGCTAGCATTACGAGGAAGAAACAGTTTGTCCTCATTATGTGGTCGGCGGAATAAAGTTACCTTACCGCCAACAATCACCTATGCACTAGGTATAAGTCTGCGAAGCGCATCGGAAACCTCCTGAACAGAACTGTAGTCCAGGTTCCACAGACCTTGAATGATGTGCCGTGCCGGATTGTCCTCACTTACATGGGGATACTCTCCACGCATTAGCTTCTCCTGCAACTCTTCAATCTCAATCTCGCCATACGGTACCTCCCATTCAGTAATCTCGCAGATACCAGTGCCAAGTGCAAATAATTCCTTCTCAAAAATGCTTCTCTGCGGGCTTGGGGAATAAATCGTAGGTATCCAATAGCGAGGCTCACAGGCAAAGAGCAGGTCTGGATATACGTCGCGTAGACTGGAACCAGCAAAGTCGCTAAGTTTGATGTGGTAGTCGTCAAAGAGAAGGATGTTCCGTGTCGATATATCACCCCAAATCACGCCCCGGCTATGCATATACTGCAGAGTGTCCGCAAGGTCCAATGCCATCCTCAAACGATGGACCATAGGTAGTGCATCGCCTTGAAGGATGCGCTGACGGAGGTTACCGTGGGGGGCTCTCTCAAGTTTCAGGGCCCAGGCCTCTCTCTCGCTGTCGGCCTTAAGCTCAGATTTTTCGCCCGAAGTAGAAGGAAAATATGCGGCTCCAAATGATTTGAGAATGTGTGGATGGGCGCCCAGAGCATCGTAGATAGCGGCTTCGCGCTTGAATATCGCGCTGGTATCTGTACCTTTGGCAAAGGATGCATGGTCGTACATTTCCCCATCTAGCCAGAAGCCGGTGGCTTTGATAGCGACTCGAGGCTCGGATTTCTCGACATAAATAATGTTGAGGCCTGTTCGACCTAAGGGCTCGAGTCTTGCTCGAATGGCTGGGCCAGCTTCTCGATCACTCATTCGCATGGTAGCCAAGAGACAGCAGGGAATCGGAAAAGTAAGTTGCTTGTGTTAGGTTAGAATTAATACAAAAGCGCTATGATATGAACTTTCTTGAATTTTAAACCCAACCAAGAGACCGTTGTCAGTTTAGGCTTACTTATCGTCGCGTGTCTAAATATCAAAGGATAAGAATAATATACTTTACGAAAGTGTAAGAGGCGAGGACGCATCAATCACCGGACGGAATATCTCTTTGCCGGTTACTGCCTGCCAGTGGGGATGTGGTCAATCTCGTTTAATGGTATCTGACCACTCAGGGCAGCGTTTTTGATTAGACGATTGGTGATGAGGCCAGCGTTCTGGCTTCTGAAACTTTATGGCTGAGGAGCTTGTCAGGAATGTAGAAAGTCTAGAAAACGAAACAAGTTGTTGAGTTGCTTTCTGGGCAAACATATGTCTTGACCATTCCACAAGAAGAAAACACCGAATGTTATAACTACTAACAGCATAAAGTCGATTTTTGCGCCCAATGCGAAGCCTGCCCGCTCAACTCTGTTACCCAGATCTGACCAACCATAATTCGCCGCGTCGCTACGCCGTCTCATAGTCCCCAGGGAAACATCATCAACAACTAACATTATTGAACAATTGGCAATCTTCATGTTCGCAAATATCTAATGATGTGATGCTCTCACTCACTGTTGGTAACAGAGTCAGGGGAGAGGAGATGTTTGTGTTAGGAATTGCATTGCAATTTGGAAAATAGAACAATATAGAGAATAGGTATTTAAATATATACCACACATCCTCCCTCTGTAATATCAAAGACACTGCCTTTGGATAATTCTAAGCAGAAGCAATATCCTAATCCAGAGTCCTGTATATATCTTCCATTAACTAGAAGTGGTCAGTTCTGCTTCTATTACTGTCTGGGGGGAAATACCATTTGCCACCATCGTTGGGATCGAGGTAGAAGAAAAAGCCAACATGATTCTGTTCACTGCCGTGAGAACAAGCAAACATCTCAGTCAGGACACTATCGATACACTTGGAATAGTCCAATGCCGAGTAAGCGTTGAGGTTATTCTTAATCTTGTAGTTGGCGTGAACATCGCCCCCTGCAAGGCATCCTTCAACCTCGTAGTTAGCCGGATAGTCGCCAGCCCCTCCTCCAGTGCCACAAATCTCTTTAGCTATAACTGGAAATCCCTTGTTGCCACGTTGAACATTGACCTGGTCCCAGGTAGGACCGCGGCTATAACAACCCAGGGCAGACGCTGCTGGGATCGCTGCGGCTAGGTAGGCAATAACACAAAGCTGATACTTGGAAAACATGTTTGAGAACGGGGGACTGATGAATCTGAAAGGAAATTGGCGATGGTGGTAGTTGTAACAGCTTGAGTAGGAAAAGAGATAAAAGGTAGCTAGGTCTTCTTGTTCTTCGAGCAGAACTTAGTAGAGGACAGTCAACAACACTTATAAAGTAGCCTAGCTCAAGTACAAGTTGTTCCGCTGACAAAGCCAATGAACTCGTATCTGGCAGTTAAAACATTGCTGTGCAATCCGCCTGTAACAAGATGATGTCACTGCACAAAATTACGAGCTGACACAAAGTCAAGTGACAGCCATTCTAATCCTTCCTGCATTCTGACACCCTGTTAATTACAAAATTCACAGTCAATTGATTAGTTTTGAGTACCTTCTAAACAAACCAGACCCTCTCCATTGCGGTCTATGTGTCAGAAGGAAGGACGGTCAGAAAGCAGGTACTGTCAAAGTCCCTTGGTTGACGTCGTAGGGCTCGGCGATACTGTAGTCATACGCTGAACATGTACTCTTGCTCCACTGTCGCGGGCATACATATGTACTGTATTCTGGAAAGCTTACGTGAGAGTCCCTTGCCCCCCCCAACTGCCCCAAAACTCTCATCGCTGTCATTGGACAAAGTTGCGAACGGACAAATCATATCAGGCGCAAGGCAGGGATCACGAAAACTGCAATCATATGCCGAGTATATACCCTTGCCCCTGGAGCTAGCATGCAGATCTGAGAAAGCTTATGTGAGGGTCTTTTGTTCCCGGGGGCTATTCCCCTAACCGAGTTCAAGCGGCTATCGCAAGGCGTCTCGGGATAGCTTAAAAGTCAGCTTTGAGATATTAATATACCAGACACGATTCATGTTTATAAAAGACTTAAAGTTAAGAAAGATATAAGAATAACCTTAGTATGCTACTATCAATATATTACTACTATAGCAAAACAAGCACACAGCCCTACAGTAACTTCAGATACTAAAAAAGAGATATAGATAAGTATATAAGTAACTCTGGTTTCTTTATTACGACAAACATTTCTGTCCTAGCTACCTACCACTACTTTTCTCTGCAAATAGCACGAGATCATCGAGATGGCAATACCCTTGCGATAAGACAAGGGGCAATCTAAATTTAAAGAAGCGGATCATCTGATATACACGTCATTAATCCTCTGTAGCGGTCAACAGCCAATTAAGCCAGTCATACGAGATAGATAAACTGTAACATAGTTAGGAAGGAATGACAGCCTTTACGGGGCTTACTCGGGAGAATCCTTTGCGGTCTTTTGTATGTGGAGTTAAGTAAGACAAAGAGCTGTTGGGAGTCTTGTACCGCCTCGAGAGACACACACCAGACGATCGAATGAGGGCATGAATGGACAATTGATTCCAACCGAGCTGGACGACCCATTGCGTAAGAATTTAGCTATTCATTGCCAAGAATAGAGCTGCATTGGAAATACGAGGTGGCTCATCATACCAAGTGATCATCGCTCATGGATTTGTTAGAAGCATTGCCTCGGTCTCACCTTTTCCTAGTAAGGAAGTGTCAGCACATCTACAAGCCGTAGACATGTGTTGACACATAAAGGCACACTAGAGTAACAAAACCAACATACATAAAAGCTGGTCGAAGCCCACTTGTTAAGCTGCATCAGCAAACCCTCGATACCTTGTCTCACACATCACACCGAACCTTTGCAACTGCCAACACCTTCTCCCTCCTCATCTTCTCATCATGATTCCCTCTTCAAACAAAGTCGTGCAGCTGTCGCTCGCGGCCTTCAGTTCTCTACCCGCGGTACTTGCCCTAGGATGTTATAGCCGAGGCCCAACCTGGTGGCAAATCACACAATTTGAGGGCTTTAATGGCTACTATAACACTGCCTGGGATATATGTAAAGGACCGGCAGGAGGATCGAATTTCTACCCGGGGACTGAAAAGTCGGGTTGTTTGCCGGGAACTGACAGTCGTCATATCGACTGGAAGATCAAATACAATGGAAAGCAACAGGGAGTTAGGTTCGACATTAACGACTGTATGAACTACGTTCAAATCGAAATGCATGGTTGTGAACATGGCAGCGAGCAGAATCATGACGATTGGTGGCTCTACCTCGATCCCAATGATGGAAAGGACTGGTAAGTTTCTATACTAAGCCTTGAAGAAAACAATTGCCTGACGACACTCTAGTTAATTTCGCTACACCTTATTATCCTCCCTTACCGGTCGCTACGTATTTTAGATATACATGTCAATCTAGGCAAATTGTAAACTTCAGTAACAGGATTACATTCCCATTGGCTACAAAATGTGATACGTGTCATGGCTGCTGAATCTCTCTGCCCCAGACATTCTCAACCATGCAGCTGGTGAACTGCCACGACTAGTAACCTCAGTTTCTCACTACTTATTCAAGATCACGTTGGAGAACGTGAATTCCATCCTTCTTGCCAATACCTTTGAGCTTCTTAGCATTTTTCTTGAACACCAGGTCCAAGAACCCAACCATAATCTCATTCGCCGCCTTCTCGACCTTCCTCCCATCAAGCGTCCCAAATACCTCATGAACCATAGCTTCTGACTCAGCGGGGATCTTAAACTCCGTCAAGAGTAACGGGACATCTGTGAATGCATAGTGACGAGTGTGCTTGACCACCATCTCCATCTTGGGAGCCTTGATCTTATCATAGAAAGCATTCCAGCCAGGGACCGGATCAGACGTCAAGTTTGTTCCGACGAGTATGTAAGGCGTGTTCTTCAGGCCTTGTTCAACTACGGATCCATACATGGGACCATCGAAGTTGAGACCTCCAATGACACGGCGATCGCGTTGGGCTGTGACGGCGGCAGTTGATCCACCAAAGGAATGACCGTACACAGCAACTTTGTAAGGATCAAAGGTACCAGGGAAGTCGCCGAAGACCTGCTCCACGAGGGTGTTATTGCAGAGTTGTGAGATGACAAACGACTCATCTTTGGTTCGGACCTAATAGTCAAAGTTATTACTGTCTTCCTGGTGTGAAGTACAATGGGGAGCTTACCTCGAGCTGTCGATATGTCGAGTTCATGTTATCCGGAAACTCAGCCGCAGTTGCAGCCGTCCCATCAGGAAACTCAACCACCAAGGCTTCATAAGTATGGTCCACTGTAAGAATGATGTATCCGAGACTTGCGAGCGACCTCGCCATGGCTCCATAAACAAGCCTTGAACCTTGGTAACCAGGTGAGAAAAGCGCGACGGGGTATTCCTTCTTCGGCTTATGAAACCTCTTTGGCTTGACACTTGAGATATTGCAGACCTTCATATCAAAATCCTTGACTATGTTCTCGGGTAAGCCAAGAGCTCCGGCTACTTTGCCGTACGCCTCTGCAGTAAGGGCAGGCACATACGGTACGACGGCATCTTTGCAGCCATATTGGGAGTCGATAGGGAGGTAGGCCGAGACCATGAGACGGCGCTTAGTATTGGCCTTAGGGGCAAATGTGTCGACGCGGTTTGTATCAATCAGCTCAAAGTTCTTGACGGCGACATCATACGGGCCTGGTGGGGAAGGGACAAGAAGGGCCCGTGAGGTCTTGAGAAAGGTGAGAAGAGCTAGAAGACGCATTTTGTGTGTTTGATGAATTGGAGATATTGCTGAGTAGTTGGATGAGATAGAAAAACATTCGCGGTTGCACAGGAATATTTATGTTGTTCAAACCGATGATCTAATGTGATGGTATTGGTGAAGCTAAAGACCGAGATTAATTGTCGAGGGCTCATGATTAAAAGAAAGATACGTAAGCCATGTCACGATGCTCAGCCACAATGAAAACCCATAATTAAGACGCATCAGAATCCTTTCATTTATTAAAAGCTATCGAGTAGTTTTAAGATGACGAACTATCCAAGACCGAATAATTAAAAAGGGCCCCGATCAGTAGATGCAGCTCGGTCTTTGAGTTCAGGGTAACATAGCGTGATCCTTATCGATAGCGAAACAGGGTTAAAGACCGAGCTCCAAGAACTGGCCAATGATGATTCCTCGATTGGAGTAAGCTTACTTCCGCCTTTCAGTACGTACCTACCGCTCAGCTTGGTCTGAGCCTCCCAGCGCCACGTTTACAGGACATGAACAATGACATCACAACCCGATTAGCTATCGTGAATTTCGATCAGGTTATTGCTCGTATTCTGTCACGGTTTTCGTAAGGCATAAGCACGGCGGAATTCGTTGCGCCCTGTGGGTACCCTCTTCTGGCTCCCGAGTGGTCGATTCAGGCTTGGCAGTAACAAAGCCATCTTAAAGCCAAGCGATCCAGTCAATTTAAACACCTCAATGCCTGAAGCAGCTACGACAGTGATTTTAGATGATCACAGGGCGTATCAAGTTTTTGAGATCCATAGACGCGTTGTGTTGTTCTGGTAATAATATCGCGAAACAACAACAATCCACCAGTAGCGAGAGCTGCCAAGAGCGCCTCACCGTCATGAGCCTAGGCACATTTTCAGCTTCGGAATTTATCGTGAATTCAACAAAGATAGCCAGAAGAAGAGTATAAAACTGCATGGTACATTGTAAATCTGTAGCCAATAGTCCATAACCACATTTCTACTCTCATTCAACATGCCTCTCCCCAACGAACCTGTCAAAGTTACCGGTGGCTGCTCCTGCGGCGCCATCCGCTATCGTATTAACGTCCCTGCATTGGAAGAACGTCCATTGAACCCTTTCGCGCCTGCAGCCTTGGGTATCAAACTCCCAGGTGCCATGACATGCCACTGCAATGACTGTCGTAGATCGACTGGCTCGTTCCTTGCAGTTGGCATAGCTGACATCCCGGCGCCTATGCTCACCGTCTCCGCAATGCCGCTCTCATCTGAATCCGATATCGTATCTGGTCGAATCCTCGATGTCCTTGCAAAGGACTATAACGCTGCAAAAGCAGATGCGGACCGTCCTCCATACATTCCAGCCATGGAAGCCCTCCGCGCAACAGGCGAGACCAAAACCTGGCTACGCTTCTTCCACTCCGTCAAATGTAGTTCCGACGTATCCCGCAGCTTCTGTGGTCGTTGCGGAACCCAGTTGTGCTACCACTTCAAGCTGGAGCCAGAATACTGCGCTGATGGGAAGTTGCCTGATGGATGGAGGGATACATTCCATCTGTACCTTGGAACTCTGGACCGCGAGTTTCTTGAGAAGGATTGGTTTAATCCTGGCAGTGAAGGAATGTTCAAGTATGGAACGCCTCTGAGTCGATGTGTTTCTGCGACGGCGAAGGGACTGAAGGAATTGCCCAAGATGCAGGAGTTTGATGGCCAGGTTACGGAGGCAGAGTTGGCAACATTGAGTTCTTAGTAGGGTGGGGAATAATTCCAGTTATCTTGCCTATTGGATTGATCATTCTAGAAGGCCATGCTCATGACCGGCACAGTAACACTATGACTGATAGAGACGTGTATATCTGAACGTTTTAACTTGAGCTTTATACTTAAGATCTAAAGATACTATTTATGGATATTTAGTCAGGCAGTAAAGAGTAAATTATTCCTATTAGAAGGCTCTTGATAAAATAAGATAAATTCTTTACAAGTGCAGCTCCTTATCAGCCCCCTACACTACATTAGATCAAAGGTATCAAGATCAATCATGTCTTCAAGGGATGTCCTCAAGGCATACGCATGCCATCCTTCATAGGCTGATAGCCAGCGGTCTCGCAACACGCAAGTTGTCGGGACTTGACCTCCTTTTCCTGCTGGACCAGCGCACAGCAAAGACACCAGAATGAAGCGCAGCAGTCTCCCATACCGCTACCTTCAATTCCATATGCCTCGCGGATCTCTCCCCGCTTCGTCACATTGAAACTGTTGACAAGTTAGCTTCCATCCGCCAATATGAGACGTTTACTAACATCCAGCCGCAGCCAGTGAGTGACTGTACGCCACAGAACAATGCACAGTCCGAATTGACACTTTCGGGCTCGGCAGCAGGATTCTGCAAGCGATGGGATGTACGCCCAAAGACTTTATCGCGATTGGTCAGCTGACGTTTGCTAGGTTGAAGGAGGAAAACGTACGGATGCATGGAAGGAAAGTGCTCAACAAGCAAGAGTCGCAAGGCGAACAATCGAGCAAGTCATTCTGCCATTCTTGAGACATGGTGATTGAAGGAAACGACTGACTAGAATAAAAAGAACTAATAAAGAGGGAATAGCCTATAGGTCAACAAGAGGACAAAGGAGTGACGAAACGAGATGAGTAAGAAGTTTATGGTGAGATCGGATGAAAGGATACAAGTCTGTAGATGTCTACTTATATAAAGAAAGCCTAGACGATATTACATATGAGGATCGAAGAAATGTTCGAACAGCCATACCATGACTTGGTTAGCCGTCGTATTGAATACGGTTCGACCACCCTTGTCGGACCGAGGCCAATGACACATTTAGACCCATATCCCGGATGCACTTAAGTGGGGAGGTTTACATGCCTAACTGAATGCAGAAGCGCTCTGGATTTGTCGTATTCAATACGATACCCTACAACTCTGATTGGCAGAACAATACCATCAGACATCGGAGATTTAATCTTAGAAAGCATCGTCCTGTTCATGCAATTTTCTTCTCCTCGATAGCGACGATAGTTCGACATTTCAATCTCCACCTTCAATACCAGTCCCATTCTTTGTGGATTCTATCATCGTCATCATAAAGCCTTGCAACAAGCTGAGAGACCTCGCCTTGTAAGAACAATGCTATTTAAGTCCAAGTCTCGCCATCATGTCTTTCGTTAGTGACACCGAGTATCCCCAAATCATCATGGCTTCCTCCGACATCGCGAGCCGCTGTGTAGCCTCAACTTTCGCCACCCCAACTGTCTTCGGGGCTGAATTTCTCTCCATCGAAGCCAATGTCGTCCCCAATTACAGCTTCGACGTCCCACACGGCTGGACCTACTCACAGCCAGCTTTGAATGTCCAGAACGTCACCTTCTGCAACGTCACCGTCACCTACACGCACCCTGGCCAGAACGATACCCTTCACGCCGAAGCTTGGCTACCCACCGAGAACAACTACAATGGAAGACTGCAGGCCCTTGGAGGTTCTGGCTGGACACCAGGGCGCTATATACTGACGTATACCGGCATGATCAACGCCGTGGCAAATGGCTATGCTTCTGTTACGACGGATGCTGGTATCCCTGAGGCCGCTAGCCCCGCTGAGTGGCTGTTGACAACTCCTGGGAATATCAACACGAACGCGCTGCAGAACTTTGGCCAAGTTTCACTGAATGACGAGGTAAACAATACCAGCCTTGGAACCTCTTCTGCATAATCGTACTAACTTAGAGTCACCCGGCAGGCTAGTATCGCGAAGCAGCTTATCAAAAGCTTCTACGGCAAGGCTCCATTGTATTCCTACTGGAACGGTTGCTCCCAAGGCGGTCGTCAAGGCCTCAAGCTTGCTCAACAGTATCCTTCCGCCTACGATGGGATCATCGCAGCTGCTCCAGCAATCAACTGGGCCGAGTTCTACATCAATTCCATCTGGCCAGTATTCTACATGGAGTCTACTCAGCAGTTCCCCCACGACTGTGAGCTGAACGCTATTACTCAGCTTGCCGTCTCAGCATGCGATGAGCTGGACGGCGTCAAGGATGGCATCATCAGCGACGTTGACGCGTGTCGGCACAAGTTCAACCCTTTCAAACAGGTTGGCAAGTCTTTTAACTGCACCAGCACCAAGTCGGAGCTTAAGATCAGCCATGCCGCAGCTTCCGTCGCTAATGCCTCGTGGACCGGTCCCCGTTTCTCTAACGGCAAGTCAATGTATCCCGGCTACGAGATTGGCAGCGATCTCCCCACGCTTGCCCCGACAAATTGTACCGGCACGGTTTGCAAGAGCGGAGGCGAAGGCTCTGTTGAGTTTGCTTGGAAGACATTTGTCAAGAAAGACATGGCAGCGACACTGAAGAACGCCACTCATCGAGATTTCGATACGATCTACCGTCACGTGAAGCAGATCTTTGCTTCCAACCTCGAGACTAACGAGGTCGATCTACGAGACTTTAGAGATGCCGGAGGAAAGATGATTACTTATCATGGCCTGGTAATATCTCCTGCATTCAAGGTCCGACTTCAAGCTAACATCTCCCAGGCTGACCCGAGCATTTCTCCTGGTGGCACGCTTCAGTATTACAACAAGGTATCGAAATTTGTCGGCAACGTTACTTCTTTCTATAAGTACTACCAGGTCCCTGCTCTCGGACACTGCTGGGGCGGCAAGGGTGGTCAACCCGAAGCGTTGTTTGCTCAACTCCTCGCTTGGGTAGAGAACGGCACTGAGCCCTTCTCTACCCCTGTGGTTGTGACCAGGTCGGATAATACCACGCAACAGCAGATTCTTTGCCCTTATCCCCAGAAGCCGAGTTTCAATACCTCCTGCAGTGCTAAGAATTCAACGACATGTTGGTCTTGCGCTCAGTAAGCTTTTATACTTTTATATTGATGCTAAAAGTTTCTGAGCTACTGGAGGCTGTTTACTTTATACCTAGAGTCTACCCTTCTCTTCCTCAGCATTATTGCTAAAATACTCTGTTTAACCCTTTATATAGATTTAACATAAATAGAACTCTGCCTTATAAATATTATTTAAACTTATAAGAGATAAGCCTTGTCAGTCTCTGTATATAGGTAGAACTTCTGGAACATTGCGTTAAATATTGTTTAGATATAGCTATATAGCTCCCTTGAACGATGTTGCCTCGATCTTGTCCGACTCCTGCCTCTGTCAGCGGCCTCCTCCGCTCTGCTCCCACTCATTTTGTTCCTGTTACGCCATTAGATAATGCTAGTAGTAGTCTCTTTACTACCGCAGAATAGGATGAATCCGCCGGAACTATAGATTCGTAGAACTGGCATTGATTCCCAGCGCGTTAGACTTGAGTGATGATATCACTTCTGTCGAGTCGTAAAGCTGAGTCTTGCACGTTGCGACTAGGTGGAGTTGTTTCATTGACCTTTATAAATGGAGATGATTTACCTGATACAGAGTAAGAATTAACTAGTACTCCCTGACGTGACGCGACTGTATCTAGTCCAATGGCTTAGCCGTGGCGCCCTCCGACTACTCATGTGGGCCCTCCCTCAAACACTTCGTCATTTCGCCGATGGACTTTAGTTAATCCATCGCCCTAGCGCTGCGCCCTCAAGCTTCTCCTGTGAGTAACTGCCGAAGGATCAGCATTATGCTTGCAATGACTAGGGACAATCTGCCGTCGCCTACGATGAACGAGACGCAAGAGACTGAACATGTCCATCCTGCAGGATCACGCTGTCCATGCCGTCCTGTCCAACGTAGATCACACAAGAAGTCCCGAAATGGCTGTCAAAGTTGCAAGAAACGAAGGATCAAGGTGAGTCTGAGATTACCCTTATTACTGTTGTAGTCTCTTAACAAGTCCTACAGTGTGACGAGAATAAACCGGTTTGCAAAAACTGCGCTCATCTCTCGTTCTCCTGCAGTTTTGATACTGCGAGCGATGCAGGAACAAAAACAACCTTTGTTCCTATTCGCCCACGCAAGCGAGGCAGGCCCGTGGCCTTCGCACCAGATGCTGGTACTTCCCCCCAAGCTCTCGTACCAATGCCTATGGACCGTCAGCTCTCGTCGCCGAGCCAGCAAAGCCTGTCGCTGAATGTTGACGACCTTCGACTTTATCATCACTACATTACTGTGACATCACTGACATTTGGAGATGATGCCATGTGGCATGACAAGATCCCACTGCTGGCTTTCGATAATGATTTCATCCTTCACCTGATGCTTGCTGTTTCCGGTCTCCATTTATCGCGGCTTCACGCCCTGGAAGCAACCAAGTATGAGAAATTGGCAGAGCACCATCACTCCAAAGCTGTGTCTCATGTCACCAATCTTCTTCCCCAAATCAATCACCAAAATTGCTCCGCATTGTACATTGCTACTGTGCTTATTTGCAACTACGCCTTTGCAAAGCCGCCTAAAAAGGGCCACCTTCTTGTTCAGTCTGATGACACTGAAACGGCTTGGTGGAATCTCTTCCGCGGCATTCGCTTCGTCATCGAGACTATGGGTCTAACAGCCATTTTCTCAGGACCGATTGGCCCCTTTCCACCGAAAGCCCCTGAAGTAATACCACCGCCCGTAGGTAGAACTGGATATATCGCTTGGGAAAAGCCTCTCGCCGACTTGAAAACGATGCTTCACGACTCGCAAACCCCAATGCTTCCAGATCTACTAGAACTTCACGAGGGTCTTGTGGGCTGCTTTCGTGGTGTCTTTGGAACTGCCGAGGAGCCCGAAAAAGTTACGCATGGGAAAACGCATATTGTCATGCGGTGGGTATGGTTCTTGGAAGATAACTTTACAAAGCAGGTTCAGAAACTAAATTCTCAGGTTCTTGTCTTACTGGCTTACTTCTCAGTACTGGTTCAGACGCTGGAATGCTTTTGGTATATGAGAGGATGGGGTTGGCGTATCTTTGAAAGCATCACAGAGCAGCTTGACCCAGACTATGCAGCATGGATGACCTGGCCACGGGATCAGTTAGGGCTAAATGGCCTGGATGGATATCGGATATTATAATAGTTTTGAAGATATGCTGGATCTATATTTGCATGTGAACAGGAGTTTCCAGGGCATATATTATTGCGCCACGTCGCTCTGTGACAGGGTTTGTAGGTCCTGAATAGGGAACGGTGTGCACAACCGTGCCGGCCCACGTTCTCCTGACTACAGATAACCCAGCTCTTTAATAGAAAACTGTCGAGACGGGACAACGCATGAATTCACCCGACGGGGCAAATATCATTCCGCGTCGGGAGACAAAGACATTAATATTCACCACAAAGGGCTAGCCTTAGAACTCTGTTGTTAGACCAAGTATGATTACATAACAACGCACATACAAACTTCATCTCGTCTCGCCTTATGAGCAAGTCGTGAATGTTACTGCGTTCGCAAGGCTTAAGCCTGGGCTTCTTATGTGTCGACTCCGGTCTTGAGGGCATTGGTAATCAGAAGTTGAAACGAGCAGCAGCGACCATAGCAAACTAGGCTAGTCACCGAGCTCTATACTAAGTTAATCCGGCGGTTCGGGTTACTTAGTATTCCGGTTACAATTTGTCAAATATAAAAAGACAAGTAATTCATTCCATGAGATCATACTGCAAAACACAGGAGAGCGGTAAATGAAGCCCTCTGAACAATATTTTCTTCTATTCATTCCTATTCATAATCGCTGTTACATCAGCTATGGATGCCTTCCGCGGACAGCTAGAACACATCCCACTCCCAACCACATCATTCCACGGCCAGACCGTTATCGTCACAGGGTCTAATACTGGCTTGGGCCTGGAAGTTGCCAGGCATTTTGTGCGACTTGATGCTGAAATTGTCATTCTCGCGGTCAGGTCGCTAGAACGAGGCGAGGCAGCCAAAGCCTCCATTGAGGCTTCCACGAAGCGAAAGAACGTTGTCCAGGTATGGCAACTGGAAATGGATAAATACGACTCCATCAAATCCTTTGCTTCAAGATGCAATTCACTCGAAAGACTTGATGTCGTGGTGGAAAACGCCGGCATTTTGAGAAATACCTATGAAGAGAGTGAGGGGACTGAGATCACTATTAAAGTCAATGTCATCGGAACATTTCTGCTGGCGTTGAATCTGTTTCCGATACTTCGAAGGTCATATGAGACGACCAGGCAAGTACCAAGGCTCGTCATTACTAGCTCTTCAGTTCATTACAACGTGGGTCTACCTTTTCGCTCGAGCGCCTGCTTCAAGGAGGCACTTCTGACAACTCATAGGCGAAATTTCGAGAAAGATTTGAACCTTCAATCTTTAATGCTTTAAACGAGAACAGACCAGAGTGGCTTAATGATCGATACAATGTATCGAAGTTACTCGAGGTAATGCTTGTCCGTTCAATTGCTGCAGCAATGAAGGAAGGCCCTCATAGCGCCCAGCCAATCATTTTGAATAACGTGCACCCCGGGTTATGCGAGTCAGAGCTGGACAAGGATGTAAAGGCATGATTAAAAGCTGACCTCTGGAATCAATAGACACTAACTCGATATCAGGGACTCCCTCGCTACCTTCTTTCCATCGCCAAAACACTCGTTGCACGCAAGACGGAAGAAGGGTCGCGAACACTGGTGCATAGTGCTGCTGCTGGAGACGAAAGCCACGGAAAGTATATGAGCGAGTGCAGGGTTAGAGAACCGAGCACCTTTGTTAGAAGTAAGGTGGGTGCAGAGACACAGGCACGTGTGCATAAGGAACTCATGGCTATACTGGAGAGCATCCAACCTGGAATTACACAAAACCTTTAAGACTGTATTAGTGTTGTTGTGCTAGATCTCGAGGGAATTACAGTAAGATAAGACAAAAATAAAGATGAGAATATTTATTAGTAGCAGTCTTTAAGTTTAAATGCCTCGTTTAGGCCAATGGTGAGAACTCAGTATAGCTGTAAAACATAGTGCAAGCCGGCTTAAAACCTTCCAAAGGACATTCCATTACGAAGAGACATTAAGATAGCTACTTTAATTTATCCAGAGTTAACCGGCCACTAGTTCTCCTTATGTTCCACCTGAACTATACCCGCCTTCTCATTCGCGTCCATTCGACCAACGTAATTATCTGTATCAGCCTGCTGCAGATCGGTAACATAACGCTTGAACTTCCAGGCAGAGATCCTCTTCTCAAACAGTTCATCCAGCTGCTCCAAGCTTCGGCCCTTAGTTTCCGGAATGAAGAAATATGTAAAGACGGCCAAGATGAAGTTGCTGCCTGCCCAGATGTAACAATACTTTGGTCCCCAGTTGAGTGACTCAGGATTGATGAAGTACGGGGTACAATACGAGCACAGCCATGAAGCCAGGAAGCTTGTGCCTTGTGAGAAGCCAACAGTCTGTGCTCGCAGTCGCTGAGAGGGTATCTCAGTCTGCAGGGCCCATAGTACAGGACCTTGGCCGATACCATATACCCAGGTAAAGACAATGCTCAACCCGACAAGAACCTTTCCAACAGTTGGAGAGCCCACGGGAGAAACAGTGTAGGCAATTGCCATACCCAACATCAAGCCTCCGTTGAGGAGTGATGTGCCAAGGAGAAGATGCCGACGGTTGAAGAAGCGTATGGCGGGGAAGGAGAGCATATTTCCCGTGAGGGCGATGGCGAGAGATACCATGACCCACTTGAAAGGTGAACCAATTCGAGCCTGAACAAAGAAGTAGACCGAGAAGGCTGAGATGAAGTAGATGCCAGTGCTAGCCTGGCCAACAGCTGTCGCAATGCTAAGGAGAGTGCGTCGCAAGTCGGTGCCACGGAAAGCGTCAAGCAGCCGAGTAGTAGAACGCATCTCAGTCTCTTCCAACCACGCATTCCTCATGATCATAATGTCCTCACGGATTCTCTCATCATCGGTTATACCCCGTAGCTTTCTAATCGCAGCTTCGGCCTTGTCGTCCTGACCCTTGGAGATGTAATAGCGAGGAGTCTCAGGTAGGAATATGAGTCCGACAGACATCATAACTGGAACGACAAACATGACGGCAAGAGGGATCTGGTACGACAGACGACTGAGCATGGTCTGAGTTCCATTGTCGACGGCAATACCGACAAGAGCACCGATATTAATCTGCATGACCACCAAGCCAATAGCCGCACCTCGGAGATACGCTGGTGTCGACTCTCCGATATAGATAGCCGAAAAGGTACTGTAGAAGCCGTTGGAGAAGCCAAGCATGACACGACCAAAGTATAAGGCAGCGAGGTGCGTGCTTCCCATCTGTGCCGCGACTGAGACTACGCCGAAAAGCGATGCAATCCAGAGGCCGACTCGAGGGCTGATGAAACGACCAAAGTTGAAGATGAGGATACATGCTGCGAGGGCACCGAGACTGATGAGACTCTGGAGGAGGGTCTGGACTTTGGTGGTGATGTTGTAGCCGATTGGGTTCGTGGGCTGTTCAGAGAAACGGTCAGAGAAATACATGTAGAGGATTGGCGGGAGAATACTCACATCAGCATAACCAAAGACAATGAGAAAGCCTGGCATGGACTGGAAGCCAGAAACAGCAGCCGAATCAAATCCATACTGGAATTGAGCCAAGGCAATGAAGAAGCAAATGGCAATCAGGCGCTTCTCGCTCCATAGCGAATTGAGCTGACCTCTTGCAGAGACCTGTTGTGCCTCCATGTCGATGGTGATTTCCTAGAGAACAGATGAAGATTTGCAATCAAAGAGAGGACTTTGCATCTGCGAGCTTGTCCTTGCATCAGAAGTGGAGAGGAAAGATCAGCGATATATCCTTTTATCACCAACGCTGCACGTTCTAGGCCCTGTTAGACGCGTCGCTTCGCTTCCCCAGATCTCTACCCCGCGATCTAGCACTCGGCGCGATAACAATTTGGCTTGGCTTTAGAGTTACATTCCCCAGCTTTACAAGGGCTAGCGGTGAATTTGGTGCCATCGGCGGTATGCATCCGACAGAACTCAAGAGCCGAAGCGTCGAGGGCCCCCTCAGTGATGGCTGACAGCCACTCCCGATGTAGCTAGTCTACAGGTATAAGACCTCCTGGAGATCCAATGGGCTTTACAAGGTACCTCTCAGTAGAGTGCTATTGTTTACTGTACATTGAGTTCCCTGTTCTTCAGCATACCAACTTGACACGTCGCTAGAGTAGCGAAATGACTGGCAGCATGGATACCGAAAGCGTCATGAAACAGCTTCAGGCTATGGAAGCCAAGATCGAAAAGCTCACAGGTAATGGCCACTCTGTTTAGTCATTTGCTATGGCTAATCTTATGTGTCACAGCTGAGGCAGATGTACGAAAGCTGCAGCATATCTACGGATATTACCTGGACAAATGTCTTTACAAAGAGGTACGCACCACTTCCAATCAATTTAATCCCTGCAATATTACTAACACGATAAGGTGGTGGACCTGTTCTCAGACTCACCAGATGCATACGTGCAGTTCCTCAACGGACGGTTCAGAGGCAAAGACTCCATCCGGCGTCTTTTCATCGACCGCTGGTCCAATTACTTCGTCGGCGGCCGTAACGGCCCCATCCACGGCTGGCTTCTAGACCACTTCATCGGCCAAGACGTCGTCGACTTCCAGCCCGGCACCAACACCGCCAAATACCGCGGCAGAACCCTCATGAGCGCCGGCACCCACAAGACCCTCAACCCCGAATACCCAGGCGGTCAGCGTCAATGGTGGGAGGGCGGCGTCTACGAGAACGAGTACATCAAAGAAGACGGTGTGTGGAAGATCTTCCGTCTGCGGTACCACCCCTTCTGGCACGGGAGTGTCGAGAAGGGATGGCAGGATGCTGATAAGTTTGTGCCCCTGTTCAAGGAGACGTACCCGGCGAATCCGCATGGGCCGGATGAGCTTTGGGATGGGGGTGATTTGTGGCCTGATACTAGGGTTGTGCCGTTTCATTATGTGCATCCTGTTACGGGGAAGCAGGTGGCGGATGAGGATTTGCAGGCTCCCAAGTGGAGGGAGCCGGCGAGTAGTGCTCCACCTGCGAGGGTTATCAATGACTGGACTGCTTGATAGACATGCGCTGTGTACATGTGGCTATAGTAGTAGACAATATTACACTTTATGAGAACGTTTGTGCAATCACATGTCTGATGCAATGACTGCTAAATGGAATCCCGTTTCCGTAACGATAGCATCCATAAAGCACAAGCTCATTGTCACCAGATCCATGAGTTGAAAGCCATGCAGCTGTTTGACTTTCTTCACATGTGATGGTCATTGTCTACCCCATCGGATGTATAGGACATCACACGTTTATCGTCTTGGAGGACGTTATTGCCATTGACTTAAGTTGAATTCGCTACCGAAACGAGTATTTGGTGGCTTGAATAGCGATAAGCAGGGTAATGTCCGAGCATCTGCACTCCGACAACGAAAGAGGGGCTGGTGCTCGTGATCTCGGTTTCTCGGTCGTCGGAGGTATGGCTCCGAGGTGCAACAGCCAGCCACATCATTTCGCGGGACAAGGGTAGATGACGTGGGGAAGAGGTAACAGGCAGTCATAAGCAACTGATCGGCAGAGAGCCCCCGAATGGTGGGAAGCGATCGGCTAATGTTACGCTGACCTAACGAGCATTCGTGGTACATCCCATTGCCGCTGGGATGGAACATGTCAAGCAACATGAGAGGGAGGAATGCCGATGGAATAGTCATATCATGTTTGACCCTGGTTGCTTCATGCAATTGACGATAATCTACAATATTTGACAATTCTCAACCATGAAATCATTCTCGCTTTATATTTCGCTGGCGTTCTGTTTGACTTTGGGATGGCTCATCTTGAACCTTGTCAAGTACATTCGCTCCCCTTTGAGACGAGTACCTGGACCTTTTCTTGCAAGATTCACAAGACTATGGCTCCTCAAGCAAGCTTACTTTGGGACATACCCCAAGACCAGTATCGAGCTACATAAGAAATACGGTTAATAAGTCCCTTGCGTATGTCTACTCAAGCTGACAGCTACATCAGGGCCCGTTGTCCGCATAGCACCCAACGAGTACAGTATCGACGATCCTGCGGCGGCTAAGATCATCTATGGCAGTGGCCGAGGCTTCACAAAGGTCTGTAACAAAGGGACATGATACGCTTGGGAACTCAGCTGACAGCCTTGAGTAGTCTCCCTGGTATTATGCCAGCGGCAATCCCATCAGTCCACTCCCCAACATCTTCGTCGAACCGAATCCGCATATTCACGCCCAAGCAAGACGCAAGGTCGCGGCAGCTTACTCAATGACCAACCTGGTCCAACTTGAGCCTTTCATTGACAAATGTTCCGCTGTTCTTCGGGAACGATTGGAAGAGTTTTCTCGGTCTGGTGCCTCCGTGGAGATATCACACTGGATGCAGTGTTATGCCTTTGATGTCATAGGCATGATGACGGTGAGATGCAGTGCGGTTGATAGTCATGATACAGTCGGCTAAATATGGTAGCTCGGCAAACGATTCGGCTTCTTAGACTCCGGCGAGGATATACAAGGGATCATGTCGTCTCTGAGCCAGTACCTGGTTTACTGCGCCAATGTCGGGATGTTCCCAGAGTGGCACAAGACTCTCTTCCGCAGACAGATGCGTTCAAAGACCGTATCTGGTCTGAGTCATGTCAGAGAGTTTGCCGACGCACAACTCGAAGAGAAGCGCGACAAGGTCAAGACAGATGAAGAAGCCGATGGTAATGCAGCAGAGGACTTTGTCACCAAGTTTCTACGCCTCCAATCCCAGGATCCAGGCAAGATCACCGACGCCGACATCAGTTCTGTGTGCAACATGAATATTGGTGCTGGTTCTGATACCACATCAATCAGCTTGACCTCAATCATCTTCAACTTGATCAAGTACCCGAGAGTTCTTCAGCAGCTCCGAGCCGAGATTCAGGACCACGAGAGTCGAGGTACTGTATCTGACCCAATCACATTCGCTGAAGCCAATAAACTCCCTTATCTGCAAGCGGTGATCAAAGAAGGTCTACGAATGCATCCTGCCACTGGACTCAGTCTCGGCCGAGTCGTTCCGCCAGATGGTGCAACTTTGGCAGGACAATACTTTCCTCCAGGGGTATGTATTTCTTCATGTACATAGATCCGGCTGTTTGAACTGACTTCGATAGACCGTCGTTGGCATCAATGCTTGGGTAGCCCATGCCAACACAAAGGTATTTGGCCATGATGCCCACCAATTCAGACCCGAAAGGTGGCTCGATTACCCTGAGCTGGTCAAAGAACGCGAATCGTACTTTATGACAGTGAGTAACAGTAAACCCCATCTCACAACGGCATATCCTAACACTTCACTCCAACAGTTCGGGCAGGGATCTCGTACATGTTTGGGCAAGAACATCAGCCTCATGGAGCTGTCCAAAGCTGTGCCGCAAATAGTTCGACACTTTGACTTTGCTCCAGACACAGAAACTGGAGAACCCGAGTACGAGACGGAGAATGTTTGGTTTGTCAAAATTAGGGAGTTTCATTGCAAGGTCTACAGCAGAGATAGACAGTGATAGTACAATAATTATTCTTGTAAGACAGTACGCCAAGCGTGATCATCTTCATGATGAGCCAAAAGGGAAGATTGAAGAGATGTCCATCAGATTGTCCAGAAATCCATTGTCTATAACGATGTCTGCCATATCGAGCTCGTTCAACCACGTCATCGCTAATTGATCTGTGCTTTGATGCAGGGAAATCCTTTGCACCCATTAGTAAAGCCAGATAGAAGTTTTATAGCTACTACGTACCGTTGCAGAGGCTCAGTCACCATCTGGGGATATCCTAAAGGCTCGGAAGGCTGCAAAGTGATATTTGATGTATCTTCTACACCTTCAGCTAGCCCACACTGCTGTAGCTGGAATAGTGTCTCCGGAATGAGATGCTTTGGGTAGCCAGATACGCTGATAGCCAGGAGGATTCGCAGACACTGCTTTGCCCGAGCTTGGTGTCCATCCATGTGATATAGCCCGCAAGCAGCGACGATGACTTGGAGTGCTTGTAGGGCGAACAGGTAATCGGCCATGACCAGACTGGAAGCCACTTTGTGAAGTACCATGCTTTCCAGGATCTCAAATGATGACTCGGCGGCAGATACACAGGTTTTGGCAAGTGCGGCGAATATCGGTTGCTTGACAGTCTCAACATGCTCGATGCCTTGTAACAGATTGCATAGAAGAAAGGGTTTGGTGACGAGCATCATGGTGCTCCAGTAGCGAAGGTGTAGGAGAGATATGGACCGCCTGTAGGACAATGATACTGAGGGTGAGAGGTGAAGGTGTGGCGGTACGTGATCTAGCCAGTCTTGCAGCGCAGTCATGGAATCGTTGAAGTGAGTCCTCGATAGCTTTTGTCCACCGTGAAGAGGTCCATCATAGAGGTTCTGCCGTATACTCTGTGTTATCTGAGCAAGACGGATACACTGCTCGAGATATCCGTTTGGCGTATGCGAGCCTGGACTGACAACCTGAGACGTGTTAGAAAGACGCTGAGAGCTCACTCAGGCTAAGTACATACAAATTCTGAAGGTAATGGCGGTTGCCAAGAGGTCTCGTTGGGCGGACTATTCATGCTTGGCTTTCCCAGAGCGAGAGAGAGGTCTTGATCAACAAGATACAACGTCCACCAAAGACGGCGAGCATGAGCTTGGCTTACTACTCCGCTCTTGGTGGAGTACTTGTCGAGATGGAGACCGAGAGAGAAGGCGATGCGAACTGCGAGACCGATGTAGAGATATGCAGAGTTTGTGAAGCCATTGGACTGGAATGCCAGAGACTAGGTTTTCTTATCAGCCCAGATACTATGAGAAGACATCAGGATACTTACCAACACTATCAATGCTCTGATACTGTCCAGATCTGCCTCATCACAAACCCTCGTCACCAGAGATTTGGCCATCTCCAGCGAGTCATGCGCCCTCTGCCCGTTGACCAACCCGTTAGGCGACGGCTCACACGATGCGCAAAGAGCCACAATCCCATGAAGTGAGCAAAGCCAAGAAGCAGTGAGCTGCCCAGCATCTCCAGAGTACGTCGTCTCGAGTCGAGTGTAGAAAGATTCGGCAGAGTATATCCAGTACAAGCAGTGAACCTGCTCAAAGAAGCGAGCTGCACAAGCCGATAGTAGATCCTGAGATGGAAACTGACACGCGTTTCCCGGAGATGATGCTGCGTCTGTCAAGGGTGACTTGACTGATGGTGGACTGACTTTTAGCATTCCAGGTATTTTATCCTTGTCTTTCTCTTTGCTTCTCGTCCCTGCTCCCATTCTAAGCATCCATGATCTCACGGCGCTGTTGAAGCTGACGCCTGACTCTGCTCCCATGTAGCCTGCATTTGTTAGAATGGGTAATCAGTCTTCTGCAGCGAGGAAGCTTACGATACTCCCCATGAGTGTCGGCTAGAAGACAACCCAGGTCTTGGTGTAGATTGACAATCTCTGGCAATAATATCTCCTCTTCCTCAACTTGAGTCTCGTCTACAGCATCCAACAAAACCTGTCCTTGATCGATTGGCTCATCTCCACAATCTATGAGGGGTGCATCTGCCGAGACTTCAATCAGAGACATTGTAGGCGTCGCGATATCTGTCTGTGTCTTGAACACCGGTTTTGGGTTGTCGTCGATTAATCGTCGCAGGTTCGGTATCGTCAACTCTTCGTCTGGGAAGCATTTACTACAAAGCTCGCGTAGTAGACGGTATTCCTCTTCAGAGACGAAGTAGAAGGGCTTTTGCCGCCGTTTCTCCATGTCCACTGAGCAGACCTCATCGATGCTGCGGCAGTAATCACATGGGCCATCGGCATCTCCATTCAACGTCAGTCCTTTGTCGCTTCATTCATTGAGTATTCCTACCAGGTTTGTTGCACTTGATGAGAGGTTAGTGACTGACTGAACATGGCTGGGTTGTGACTCTTACCTTTGTCTTCCTCGACTTGCAGCGGTCGCAGCTGATGGCCGTCCGATTCACCCTCGATTTCTTTGTGACTTTCGAGCTTCGCGTCGACATAATGTCTTACGGTATCAGAGTCTAGCTACAGGACAGGGAGCAAAAGGAGATACCGTCGAGAACAGTCGCGACTTGGGAGAGAGGAGGTTCGCCGGGGTCCCCACTACCCCAGACTCCAGATCGCCACGAGTTTGTGGGGGTGACGAACTGAACTGCAACGTGTATTGGCTAATCGGTTAGGCTTAATTGAGCCCCTTATCAACTGACCAGGGCTTCCCCGCACCTGGGGTTTATCTCACGAGGTTTCCTTCATTTTGGCTAACAGCGCCACAAGCAAAACAGCTTATCGCTTTGGGAATGGTCAGAAACGCGGGGCAGCTTGATCTCGGCATAAAGTAGCGGCAATTGCACGCGATTCACCAAGTTGGACTACAACTTTGAGGAGAGCTGCTCTGTAAGCAACAGAGAGCTCTACTCCGGAAAGCTTTTTGTAAGTATATCAACATCCCTTTCATCATTCGAGTTCAATTACAACTTGGTGCTCCTCGACGAACTTTAAACTGCTTACCTCTATCTTGGTCTGGAGCTTACGAGTACATCCTCCTCCAATCCAACTTAGGGCTATCTACATTAGTCGTCAATGCAATCTTCCCAATTTCCGATTCAGGCCTCACATCGCAAATTCGTACCCTCACGTCCTTCACCTCTAGAATCCTATCGCAACTACTTACGCCACTGCCGCCCGGCGGAATGACCTGAATATACGGCGAGTCCCTCGTCATCCCAGTGATGCTGCCGAGGAAGTCTGGCGCCCTGATGAAGCACCGGATAGCGACGTTGGCAACAGCACAGCCAAGAAGTACCACCGTCGACAGCACCGCCATGATTCGCAAGGTACTATCTACCAGGAGCACCCGGCCTCGCCGTAAATGAACCTCGTGTCCTTTCCAGTCCCAGTCTTGCTATGGTACTTAAAGCAGTACTTCGTCGACTGTCCCTTGTACTTGAAGTGTGCCCTTTTATTAGGTATATCCACACAGCACTCCCCGATCGACCCCCGGTTATACTTGCAGCCGTCAATAGGCCTAAAGTCCTTGATTGCGTGCTCGGTTCCATCGTTGGAGTAGATGTACACGCTGTTGCCATCGAACAACGTGGGGGGTGTGATCACAAGACGCCTAGCCAGGACAGAGCTGGCAGCGGCGACCAAGAGAAGGGCATTCGAGAGCTGCATTTTATCTGTCTGTCCGCCCAAGAAACCAAGGGATATTAGCGGACCGACCCATCGACGTTCGTTGCCGGATGAACTTACACGGTTTGGGGACGATTGGCACGAGGGCAGCGGTTGGATTGAGAGTGGGAGTAATAAAGGGTGGTGTGGCGATGAGTGACAAAACAATACTCGAGGTAGATAATGGGATGGGGGCCTGGCCTTCTTATAGACGCAAATTAAGGCCAAGTGCATCGCACCACCAAGAGATGAGTCTTGCAAACAGGCATGTCGTCCAGCCACTCCACACATTAGAGCTAGGCGCATCTATACTACCTGCCTACTTAGGGTCCGGCGGCAGCAGCCAAACGAAATCCTCAGTCATCTACTTGATTGGCGGGGGTGCAATCAATGCCCACGCGCACCGCCCCCATCTTCTTGGCAACGTAGACTACGCAGTGTTGTTGGTCCATGGTTGTGGGTGTCCGCGCTGTCATGCGGCACGCACAGTAGCTTCTCTGATGAGCAGCCTAATAAAGTGGCCTGGTAACCGGTTTTGGTCAAATATACGGAAAGCTCTGAGAGGAAATCGTACGAGGATATCGGGATACAAATACTCGCTCTGACGCCCAGTGACAGTGACTCGGCCCTGTCAGCCGGCCCAATTGGGTTTTTTATTTGGAAAGCAAGCCAGTGGTGTCAGATATTGTCCTTTCGGGGAGGAATGAGTAGTTATTGTCCTTAACCTGATAGTGAATATATCACCTTGAGAGTTTGAGCAGCTCGTTAATCTATTCTAATGTTTATAATGCTCGAGATGTAAAACAATCTCGCAATACTATTGTTGTCAAAATTGGGTGATCAGTCTGAGTCGAGGCTGGATTGAAGTGGCTCTTCCTCTGACATATCTCGAGATGACCTTCGGTGTATAGTCATCGCGGTATTACTCGATAAGCAGATTGAGATTTCATCTACCAAGGCTGTTCATCCAACCATCACGGAATGCCTCAGCCTGAAGGAGGTTAATTCATTGATTCAAGAACGTCTAAGCTCTGTGACTGACACCAGACTTTCGTTCTGTTACATTCTATGTAAACAACAGCGATAGTGTGCTGACGGATTCTTTCAAATATGGTAATACCAGCCGCTCTATTGGCAGAAGCTGCAGTGACTGTCATCTGAACTATAAAACACTTAAGATTTCCTCTGTTCATGGTCTGTCTTCTAACTGTCTTTAATGCAGTTGACAAGTTCATTGGCGCATTAGCTGAGGGACTGGCCCCCCAACTTACAACCATCCTCGAGGAATATGGAGAGGTTAACAAGGCAAATATGGTCGTCACGGGCATCCTGCTGGCACTTCTACCTGCCGGACTCGTTCAATTTGGCCCTGGTCTGGCAGAGATTAGCCTCCTGAGTACCCGCAGACCTATTCTCGCCACGTTACTGGGCTTTGGAATACTGTCACCAAGCCCAACTGAATTTGACTTTGCTAACATACTCAACCGAGCATTAAACGACGGTGAAGAGCTCATACCGATAATATTTCTAAGTGGAGAGGGGACACCCTTTCTTGCTAAGCTTCTTGTGTCTTTTCTTGAGTATGGCGTTGCGGTGGCCGCAGCGGCAAACTACTTCTACCACCTCTACCGTTTCACATATCACGCCATTCCCCTAGCCCCCTTAGTTGTCTACATTCCAGGCGTACCAGAAACCGCCACTTTGTTTGGATGGGGCTTACTGAACTTGCCAATCTTCCCACTTGCTTCTGTCGTCTCTGCCAAGACCGTGGGGCGTGCTACCTCCAGCTCGGAAAAGCACAACGAGAGAAACCCTTTAGCCAGGCTCATTATTGCTGAGCTGAATCCCTGTGGTCAAGGCCCAGAGCTTGAGAAGATTCAGAATTCAGACCGTCCAAGAACCCTGCCGTGTCTTCTTGGACCCGCTGTCCGACTGGTTGCCGGACTTCATATCATCACTGGCACTGCTCTTATTGGCAGCATTGTTCTCATACCCTTAGGGGACTCTCTACCAGTCATCTACTGCTTCATATTCGCGGCTCTTTGTACATGGGCTATATTGAGCTTCGAATTGAACGGTCTGGCGCTAAAGGCCAACCCCGAGGCGGCAAAAATAAACAAGAAAAAGACTGCGAGTACAGACCAGAGCGATACTCAGTGCGAGACAGGTGGTCTTAAGTCACAAGAATACACCAGCCCAAGTCAGGTTAACTCCAGTGTGAAAACAGCTTCGGGTCGATTGGGTTAGGTACTGGACTAGACTAGTTGCCATCATTCTCGCTTGTTGCGTCAGGCTCAAAGTAAGGTCTCAACAGCTCCAACGAGTCATCAAACTGAGACTCTTGTATCCATCTCCACTTGGTCTGTTCATTCATCTCGCAATGCTTCATCAAGCTCGCTAAGATGACTTCCTCACCTTCCTCAGCAGCGACCGTGATGGCATCCCATATATGCTCTTGCCGAACACTCCTTGACGAGTAACTTGCCTCCAAGAACATCTTGACGGTACCATGACGACCTTCCCTTGCAGCGATGACAAGAGGCCTCTCATCCGACCAGGCATCCATGAATACGTTCGCGCCATGTCTGACGAGCATTTCTATCAACGTATCGTCGTCCTCCATATCATCAGGTTCCGACCCGCTCAGCGCAGAGAGAAGCACGCGATCATCCAAGTTGGGGTCTGCCCCACGCTCAAGCAGCAACTTCACAACATCTTCCTGGCCATGCTCCGCTGCCCAGCTTATCGCAGTCAAGCTCTCCGCCTCATCTAGCGCATTTGGGTCCGCGCCGGCATCGAGCAGGCGTTGTACGATCCCAAGATAACCCATCATAGCCGCGTGCGAAAGCACCGTAATCTCATTGTGGTCTCTCGCATTTGGGTTAGCCCCGTGCTTCAGCAGCAAAACCACAGCTTCATCATGGCCCCGTTCAACCGCGACCATCAGAGGTGTCCATCCATCCTCGTCGGCCAACTCAATATCTGCGCCACTAGCAAGCAGAAGAGACATGATCTTGACGTTTCCCACGAGAGCAGCCTGGAAAAGTAGTGTTTCTCCCTTCTCATTCTGTTTGTCCAAAGAAACACCCAGTTGTAAGCGGCTTGCTATTATCTCCCGAAGTCCGAGCTCCGTCACGTGAAATAGTGATGTTTGTTCGTCACCGTCCCAGAGTTTCGCGCGAAAGGCCTTTTCCAGGAGTTCCTCAACGATGTCGAGACGCGATTCCTTGAGGGCTTGGAGAAGAGCTATTTCTAGGTAGAACTTCCCATATGCGTTGGCGTTGGGCCAGTTCAGCCTCAGATGTAACAAGGCATCTTCCAAGGGACTGAGTATAGGCTTCTCCGAGCCTTCCTTTGGTGGCATAGGCTGCATCAAAGGTACTTCTGGGGAGATGTTCATGTATTGGTTTATGTCCAGTCTCAAACGGGCAATGGCATCCTCCAAAGACTTGAGGTCCAGCTGCTGGGTGTGTTCTGTCGGTGGCATGATGTTTGGGAGCATATTGGGAGAGTTGCATACTTTTCTTAATTCTTTTGTTAGCAAGATCCTCTCTATTTGAAGCTTCTGAACCCGTTTTGAACCATGTCTATGTCTTGCGGGTGCCTGGTTATGACCCACATAGTCGGATGTCGCCGGTGCTCACGGACGCCGGGCCATACTGTATTAGACAAGTTAGAGGAGCCGTACCCACCTGATGAAAGACCGGTGTCGCGAAAACAAGAGAGGAATACGATGCTCCAGGAACTAAGTCAGCTCTGCCTAAAGTTTATTTTCTCTCCAGGTTGAACGTTGATTCGTGAAAATCCCGATATGGTTATTCGTCATTTAATTGAAGTTTCATTCCATCCGTCCTCTACTGCTCTGATATCATGATATATGACTAAACCCATATAGTCTGACTGGAGCCAGCTCCTTAGTCAGGCGTGTCACTCCCTAGACCATGATCTTCCTAGAGGAGTCGAAAGCTCAAACCAACTCAGAAGTGCTATCTGTTTTAAGAACCCTGGCGCGAATAATTGCAGCATCTTTACTGAACCAGCCAGCAACAACGATCATTCCAACAATAACCAGCTGTAGGGAGAAAGTGACAAATCTGATAGCAAAGGTGCCCGTGGTAGGATGCAACATGGCGATTTGGGTGAATGAGTAAATGAGATCATAGTTCATGCGAATCAACTGAAGGACTGTCGCGGGCGCAGCAGCCATCATTAGTATTTCAGCGGACCGATAGCTTACATCTTGCCGAGCGTAGTAGATATGCCTCCCGGCAGGATATAGCCACCCCAGAGTACTAACCATCACGAGGAACATGATGATGTTTCCGGCCTTGTCAGCAGCTCCGTTCTTTATGTTGTCTGGCATCGTTGTATCCCTCATTCCACCGTATGCTGCGAGGACCGTGCCGATGTTGTAGATTATGTTCATCGCGATGACTGCTATGCGGTTTCGTTGCCGTTTGTATGGAAACAATGGGAGGTTCAGACTGGTAGAACATTAGTATCACATAATGTGGATGCTAGGTGCATACAGGTTCACATACGCTTCATAGATTATGCCAATAATGGTCACTGATAAAGTCCCGGTGCTAGCGGCGGCGGCTATCATAGCATATGTAGTCGGAATATCAGGTTCGTTACGGCGGGAGAGGTAATAAATATCCGATGTGATGCGAAAGATAAAAAAGAAAATGAAAGGGGGAAACCATGCTTGGCCAGTTTTCCGGTGTTTATACGCCACATATACCGCTGGGAATAACAGTAGAGTGAAAACAATAAGGGCTGTTGCGGATAGACCGATGCATGCTGTTGTGGGGGGGCTGGGAGGTTGTGAACTGGAGGTAGACATGGTAAAAGCTCTGTGAACGTAGAAAGGGTTCGATCTTGTGTTGTCAAAACGATGAAAAGCCAGAACTAATCCCAATATTTATTACATGCAAGAGCCCTACACATCGACAGTAGAATCCTTCAACCCAACCCCCTATACAGCAAAAAGGGCTGGAGTCAAAACAAAGGCCCAAACCCCAGTGAAACCGAGTCAGTTTCTGTGCCAACAAACAATAACCAGCCTCGCCTCACAAGCGTTTCCTAATTTTAAACGCTTCAACGTCAGCAAGCGTTTCACCGTTGACCTATCAGCTCGACCCGAATCCTCTAGATACGACATTTAAAGAAACACAATGCGTAATCGTGAGGCGCGGCGTCAACAAGGGTAAGTGGAAGATAAATGCAGATCAGTGTTTCGTTTGCGGGTGACTAAGCGGGAGAATCGTCAACTACCGTACTTCCGGCCGGCGCTCGGTAGATCTCACGGCAGAGCTTCTTCGCTTATAATAGATCTCGTCTCGTATTGGTAGATCCTGCCCTGGTTTCAGCTGTAGCATAAAGTTTGATCCGGGGATGTATCGGTCTTGGTTCCTTCTTGCCAGTGCTCGGTCGGGGTTTAATATAGCATCTTGTGCCCAACCTTGCGTATATTTGTTGTGATCTGCAATCTAACCGCTTCATCAAGGATATAACACTGATCTAGCCAGATCAGCCAGCTTGACATAACACTCTCAGAAAGACACTTTGGGCAGTGTACGAGTGAGGTGCGTGATGTAAGGATAAGCTGTCAGGTACGTAAACTCAGAATTTGGGTAGTGCATACCACCAACACAATCTTCGTGTCAACACTACTCCATTACTGTAAGATGTCTCTGATAGGTTTCATCTAGAATTCTACCTTCTGCTGCTTCCCTGCCAGCTGAGGACTCCACAAGAAATAGACTTTCCTCCCAGACGGATCATGCATTAGCTCTGCAGATCCAAAACAGCCCTTCCCGCAAGCCTCCCACTTTCCATCTCCCTAAAGACCTCCGTCAACTCACTCAGCCTCCTCGTCTGATAATGCACAGTAATCACCCCCCTCGCAGCCAAGTTCAGCACATCAATCGCGTCCTGGCGATTCCCCAATATCGACCCAGCAATTTTCAGCTGCTTCTGAACAATAGGCCCAGGCATGGCGCTTGCTATTGCGACGGGTTTGCCACCGGGCATTCCAACGCCGACTAATGTTCCGCCTGGTCTCAGGAGTTCAAGGCCTTGGGAGTATGCTGCGTTGCTGGATGCACATACGACTACTGCGTGGGCGCCGAGATTGTCGGTGAGTTTCTTGACTTGAGAGGCCAATTCCTCACCTGGCGTAGCTGCATCGATAAAGATCTCAGCACCACTCTCCTTCACCACATCTTCCTTACTAGCTTGATCGATGCCAATAACGCGAAACCCAAAGGCTTTTGCCGCTATCTGTGTAACGAGATGCCCCAAACCTCCTCCAGCCCCCGAAACAACAACCCAATCACCTGGACTGGCCGTCACCTTGCGCAGTGCCGCGTACGAGGTCAACCCTGCGCACAGCATCGGTGCAGCTACTTCAGAGCTTACCCCATCGGGAATGGGTGTAAGGTATCGAGCTGGTACAGTGAGGTATTGTTGGAATGTTCCAGGGTTGAACATGCCAGATACAGACTGCTTGGCACAGAGGCCATCCTCTCCAGCAATGCAGTAGACTTGACGTCTGTTAGTTAATCATGTAAGTAAAGAAGGCGTTACATACCACAGCTGCCGCAGATATCCCGTAGCCATTTGACTCCGACTCGATCTCCGATCGCGAAGCCGTGTATGTCTGCACCATCTCCGATCTGAACAACTGTCCCGACACCTTCATGGCCGCCAATTTGAGCTACACCAGCTGAATCAGAGAAGTCTACCAGCCAGTCCGGGATGAGACTTACTATCGGGAAGCGAAAAAGGCATTCCCCAAGAGTTCTTCATGATGGAAAGGTCTGAGTGACAGACGCCGGAGTGAGAGCTACTACCGTTAGGTCGTGTCCCTGGCTCACGTGGTCCACAGACTTACAGTTTCACCAACACCTCTCCCGCCGATGGGATAGGAGTCTCAATTTCTACCACCTTGGTGCTGAGTTCACCGGGCTTGTCGTAGACAGCGGCCTGGTGGGATGACGGAGCATTGGTAACGATTGCCATTGCAAGTTGTGAAAAGTATGAACAATTCAGGATGAGATGTTCAGTCAGGTCGGCAGTTGACTCTACTATAACGTTCATGTGTCATTGTATCTATCGATATATGATGCTGTCTTAATACCCCACAGATACTGCTTAGCTTCCCTTCGGCACCATCCGACAAAGCCGGAGAAGTCTCGCCGAGTCGGAAGTATTGAAGCGACAGCCCGAGACAACCCAAGATCCCCGCTTCTCCCCAAGGCTTCAGTACTCCAATGGAAGTTTAAACAGCTTTATCGCGTTAGTCCTCCCAACTCGCTCTTTCGCCTCAGCATCCAAGTCCACAGTTCTCCACCACGCCTGCGCTTCCTCAATGTCATCATACGGAGTATCTGTCAGTTGATTAGCTTCACTGTACAACAGCTTCCATTTTGGGAGTCTTTACCTATAGAGTACATGCACCTGTCGAGACCAATTGTCTCGATACAGAGCTTCAATCCAGGAGTGAAGAAGTTTCCTGAAGTCGTGATGTAGACATTGTGTTTGAAGTAGTAACTATAGTCTTCCTTTGAAGGGCGCGTGGCCTTTTTGCTTGGCTTGTTGTACCAGTGGCTAGCTCTCCAGAGATTCAGAGGTATGCTGTCCATAAGTGTCAGTAAAAGGTTACTGCCCGTGAACGGGTTCATACTTCTCTCCCAAATGTCCAGCGACGATCTTGGCGCTTGGAAATCTGTCAAAAACTCCTTTCGTGATGTCAGTCTCTGAAATGGTAGATATCAATTGTGGACAACTCACCAGATGAGCAAAGTGCGTAGATATGGTACGATAGATCCAGATGAAACTGTACAGCTGCACCTTGAAGATGAGGTCGATCTCCATACAGCGACCCAGGTTGAAGATCCTTGATTGACACGTATCTTGGATGCAAGTAAATCGGAACATCCAACTCTTCAACCTTCTTCCAGAACGGATCGTACTTGGCAGTGTCAAAGTATTCTCGTCCCGATCCTCCCTCGACGCTCTGGTAGTCATTGACAAGTGCACCAAAAAAGCCCAATTGTTTGATTGCTCGTTCAAGCTCCTGGGCTGCTTCTTCAGGATCATGCATCGAGAGAGCTGCAAGTCCACCGAATCTGTCTGGTCTTTTTGCGACCTCGCTTGCCAGCCAGTCATTGGCTTCTTTGGCTGTTTTTTCTGCGAGTTGAGGGTCCGTTATGCCCTGACATCCCGGGGCGGTTAATGATAAGAGCATATACTCGACACCTTCGGCATCCATGGTTGCGAGGCGCTTGCCATGGATGTCGAGGAGCTTAGCAGCGTGGGCTTCGAGCGCTTTGTTGCTGCTGTCGCCAGGGTTGAGAATTGAAAAGGTTTCTTCGAGGAGCCATTTTGTTGATGGTGTGATAACTGCCTCTTCTACGGCAATGGTACCTCGCTTTGACATGATGAGTTGAGTTACTTGGCAATATAATGTTTGACTGTGTCAAATGAGTTGCGATGTGGTGTGAGGCTGGGAACTAATTGACAGCTTCCAACAGTACAAGGGACTTTGTTAAACGGGTATTGCGCTTCTAAGGTTTGCACTACATTCGCAACTTTCTTTATCTCATAAATAGAAGGCAGCCATCAAGGTAACAAATTCTCTATACACCACCTCATTGGACCTTGCTCATTTGCTCCAGTGCATCTGTTTGCACAGTTCATCGCTTGTAACTACCCTGTACTGAGCCGAGAAAGCAGCCCGAAATGGATGGTGGAGGGGCTGTTGTGAGGGGCAATCGGCGGGATGCTTCCGATAAGAGTCTCCACTTCAAAGGCAATAATGGAGGCCAAGAAGTGGAGACGGCTCATGACGATCCAATGCTTTGCCTCACAAATTCGGAGTCATCGATAGAGGTCAAGACAAATAACTAGAAGATTTGGCCTATGCTAAAGCTCGTATTTTGGATTGTTGACAAAACATCTTGTCTGCTCATTGGCTTCTGTTATCTGCTATCTGTTATCTTATCTCAAGCCACAATGGCCCACATATTCGATGTCGCACCTCTTATCGATACCGGATATATCGACGGAAAAAAGGTCGGCAACCAAGTCAAGTACCCAAACACCGGAACCTTCAGCGGCTTCAACAAGCCATTTCGCTTGGAGGGCGATATTTTCGATCTCGAAGTATCGGGAAATATTCCACCTGAGATCAATGGTACTTTTTACCGAGTCCAGCCAGATCATCGCTTCCCTCCCGTTTTTGAAGACGACATCCACTTCAATGGAGACGGCAATATCACTGCCATTCGCATCCAAAATGGCCATGCAGATTACAAGCAGCGATATGTCAGAACAGACAGATTCTTGGCAGAGACAAAGGAGAGGAGAAGTCTGTTTGGAAGGTATCGGAACCCCTTCACGGATTCAGAGTTGGTGAAATCTGTCATCAGAACTTCTGCCAACACCAACATCACCTTCTGGAGAGGAATGCTTCTGGCCTCCAAAGAAGATGGTCCGCCATATGCCATGGATCCAGTCACTCTAGAAACCATCGGGCGATATGACTTTGAAGGACAGATCCAGTCGCCAACTATGACAGCGCATCCCAAGTTTGATCCTGAAACGGGTGAAATGATCTGTTTTGCTTACGAGGCTGGCGGAAATGGCAATGATGGATCCCGCCAGATCGCTGTCTGGACAATTGATGCCAATGGCATCAAGACCGAGGAAGCGTGGTACGAAGCTCCCTTCTGCGGTATGATTCACGACTGTGGCATCAGCAAGAACTACATTGTTCTTCCCATGACGCCCCTAAAGTGCAACCCAGATCGTCTCCAAAAGGGCGGAAATCACTGGGCTTGGGATCCAAAAGAAGATCAATGGTACGGTGTAGTCCCGCGGCGAAATGGAAAGCCCGAGGACATTATCTGGTTCCGGTCAGACAACGGTGAGTTTATCGGCGATATGATAAGGTGCTTACTGACATGCAGTCAGCATTTCATGGCCATGTTGCAGGGTGCTACGAAAATGACGACGGCAACATCGTGTTTGATCTCACGGTGGCAGACGGTAATGTGTTCTTCTTCTTCCCACCAGAGGATACACCAGCTGGTACCGTTGCAAAGCGAAACCGCTTGAACAGCCCTACCAAGCGCTGGATCTTTGATCCCAAGAGTCCTTCGGGGACACGCGTACAGGCTAGTGAAGAGTGGGACACGAGTGGTGAATTCTCCCGTATTGATGATCGCTATGTCACAAAGAGGTACAATCACTTCTGGCAAGCAAAGATTGATGGGTCTCGAGAGTACAACGCTGCGAAATGCGGCTCACCCGCTGGAGGGCTCTTTAACTGCTTGGCTCACTATACATGGGATGAGAGGGGGGAAGATATCTTCTGGGCCGGTCCCTGCGCTACATTCCAAGAACCATCATTCATACCCAAGAAGAATGGTGGAGAGGGTGAAGGCTGGTTGATTGCACTATTGAACCATCTCGACGTTCTGCGCAACGATGTAGTCATCTTTGACGCGCAGAATCTAGCGGCAGGGCCTGTCGCTACGATTCATCTGCCGATGAAGCTGAGACTTGGACTTCATGGTAACTTTGTGGATCAGGTGGATATAGAGGAGTGGCAGGCTAGAAGACAGCCAGGTGGGGATGTTGGCCCCGTGAGACCGGCTGAGAAGCCATTGCCCTGGCAGTCGGAAGCTGACAGCATATGAGTGTTGAGTGATCATTTGGGAGAAGGTCGGATTGTTCAGTTACGTTGTGAGGTATTGCATGTTGTATTGATCACTGGACTTGTTCTTACAAGTCATTGTTATTAGACTTAAGCTTCCTCCTAATGACAGCATGATGCACGTTGAAACTCTAACCCCACATACGCAAGCAATATCACCACCACGTCCACTTGAACCGTTACACTGGGCCCGTGAACGTCTAGATTAATAATAGCTCCAGATCGATACAAAAAAGAGTAGCATTCCAAATAGCCATGCATCACATATTCGTGTCATGCACTCAAGGACTTAGATCGTCCGCTCGCACCTTAAACCCGACTCAACCCCAGTTGTGATATCAGCGGAGACCTCGGAAAAGTCTATAGGCCGCGATCAAAAGGCTCCGAATATGCAAGGCCACGAGGATGTACGATACCCCTCAGTTACTCGGATGGTTTAAACAAGAAGGATGCCAACCTCTCTCGCGTCGGAAGGAACATCAACTGCGGGGGTGTCATCGGACTCATCCTTCCGATTGACGATGGATTATTCAGACGCCTCCAAGTGGGACACTTGACCTGTTATTGAAGTGGGGCGTCTTAATGCCGGTCATTGAGTTTATAAGTGTGTACGCCATTGTATGCAGCATTAGAAGTCCACCTGAGAGGAGAAACAACACAATTTCACAACCCCAGATCAGCGTACAATCTAAATATGCCTGCTGCAAAGACCCCACGTGATATCGAGACGCGTCTCTTCATCAATGGAGAGGTATGTAACATGTCAAACTAAGCAGAAGGCTTGTGATATTGACCTCTGGTAGTTCGTCGAGTCATCAGACAAGAAGACATTTGAGCTCAAGTCTCCATCAACTCACCAAGTCGTAGCCGAAGGTATACCCCTCTACCATATACCACTAGCTCACCAGCTCATCTCTTCGCAGTCCACGAAGCAAGTGAAAGCGACACCAACGCCGCCGTCGCCGCAGCTAAAGCCGCATTCCCAGCATGGTCCGAACTCTCCCCCAAAGACCGCGGCCAGTACTTCAAGAAGCTTGCCTCTCTGATCCTCGAGTCACACCATGAACTAGCATATCTCGAAGCTATTTCAATGGGAAGACCTGTTAAGGGATACTTTGATGCTTTTGCCGCTGCTGACACGTTTAATTACTACGCTGAAACTGGAGCGGTGGTGCTTGGTACGAGTAGTCTGAATATGCCTGGTCATTTGAACTTTACCCTGCGACAACCTTATGGAGTCGCTGCGGCGATTATTCCGTGGAATGTGCCGGTTCTGTTCCTTGCTCTCAAGGCAGCTCCTGCGCTGATGGCAGGCAACACCGTGGTTTTGAAGAGTAGTGAAAAGGCACCATTGACTGTAAGTATCTTATCCTTTCGAACTATTGTGGATTCCTGGCTAACATTTATCAGTCTGCTAAAGTCGCGCAACTTGTTCAAAAGGCTGGTTTCCCACCAGGCGTCTTCAACATCATCTCAGGCCACGGCAAAACTTCAGGCGCCATTCTCTCCAGCCACATGGATGTTCGAGTCCTCAGCTTCACCGGATCAGGTCCAACAGGTCGACTCATCCAAGCGGCCGCTGCAAAGTCCAACTTGAAGAACGTCATCCTAGAGCTTGGCGGAAAGTCTCCAGCTATCATCTTTGATGATGCGGATCTTGAAAAAGCAGCTGCTGAGACGGCGTACTCCATCCAATGGAACAGTGGCCAGGTCTGCATGGCGAACTCAAGGATCTACGTCCACGAGAGCATTGCAGAGACTTTTATTGAGTCGTTTAAGACAAAGTTCCAAGTCATTGCTCCTGGAGACCCAACTGATGAGAAGGTCAATCATGGACCTCAAGCAGATGAGATTCAATACAACAATGTGCGATCATACATCGAAATGGGCAAATCATCTGGAAAGCGCATCCTAGGTATGGATCACGAGGCTACTCCAGATGGCTATCTCATCCACCCAACTATCTTCATTGAGACAAAAGAAGATGCTCGAATCATGAAGGAGGAAATCTTTGGTCCAGTCGTGAATATCAACACTTTCAAGACTGAAGCGGAAGCAATAAGTAAAGCCAACGATACAGAGTTTGGTTTGTATGCGGCTGTGTACAGTAAGAATATCGACAGGGCGATGCGTGTTGCGAAGAGGTTGGAGGCGGGAACGGTTGGTGTCAACTGTACTAGTCCTACGCAGGCAAAGGATATGCCATTCGGTGGATACAAGACGAGTGGCGTTGGAAGGGAGGGTACGACGGTTAGTCTGAATAACTTCTTGGAGACCAAGACAGTGTTGGTCAAGTTGGAAGAGTTTTAGTATAATGGAGAGGTGTAGAATAGTTATTGATCATAAACCAGCACCATCACCTCTATCAAGCAGTCTCACCACTGATACCTTCTAGGCGATTTTGTAGATAGTTATGTAATTGTGTTAGAATTACTTTATTATAACCGATCTTTCGCCACTTTATGACTTAATATTCCCTAACCTTAACCAGTTTAACCTTTCTGCTTTAATAATAATAATACTGCTATTACTATATATATATTTT